>RJWM01004263.1:0-103403 GCA_004363535.1 Dasyprocta punctata | reverse complement strand
TGAAACTTGTCTGCATGGACACTCACACCCTTGGTCTGTTTGTGGCTGCCAACAGTGGGTTCATCTGCCTGTTGAACTTCCTCCTCTTGATGGTGTCCTACGTGTTTATCTTGTGCTCCCTAAAGAGCTATAGTTTGGAGGGTAAGCGCAAAGCCCTCTCCACCTGCATGTCTCACATTACAGTCATTGTCTTATTCTTCGTGCCCTGTATATTTGTGTATCTACGCCCAGTGACCACTTTGCCAATTGATAAAGCTGTTGCTGTCTTTTATACTATGGTGGCACCTATGTTAAACCCTTTAATCTACACCCTCAGAAATGCTGAGGTAAAGAGTGCAATATGGAAACTCTTGAGAAGAAAAGTGACTTCAGAGCATAGTTGGACGTGATCATTGAATGTAATAAGGAGAGGTAACAGATGTAATGTCATCTGAGTTTCTTGATCTACATATGAAAACATCAGCTGTAATAAGGATTTGCGTAGTATTTTCAGGTAGCTATCATCCTGGGAGTGTAATCTAGAATTACTGTGTCCCATCTCGTACTATGGTTATCACAGCTACTGTTTCTTAATCAATAAATATTAATTAATGAACTGAACTTCTGCAAAATCTCCATAAACTCCAAAGTGTGAATCTAGAATATTGCATTGGTACTAAAATAATGTTAATGTAATGTTGAGTTATTCCTTACCACTGTTTATTATTAATAACATGCTTAATGACACTTTTTTATTCTAGAATTTGAACTCCACATAAATTCTTCTTTTGTGAATTTTATTATTCATTAAGCACTGGGTATATAGAATAGAGATAGTGTTTATCTAATGTTTATAAAGGTGGCCTTGTCTTTCATATTGTATGGATCAAAGTCCAAGCAGGATCATTTAACTTCCCTAATTTGAACAGGGAATGTTTAAGTACAATTACTAGTTATATCAGAGAATTAATAATAATATATAGCTACTGCCTCGGATTGAAAGATGGATGTGTAAGGAATGCCTATGTTTTGAGAATAGTTTCCTCCTGAGGCTTGGATTCCAATACATGGAAAGCTGTAGTTGTTAATCATTGAATGGTAAAGTTCATTGTATTTTCTTAGACCAAGTGCAATTTATAGCAGCTGAATAGCAGCTGGAATACACAAAATTTGTCTCGTACTGGCACACTGGGAACTTCACAGCTTGGGGAAATGGTGACAAGTGAGGATGTCCCCACTGAACAAGGAATGGTGGCTTTGGTTGTCAACAAAGCTGGGGTACAGCTGGATTAAGGGTGACAGTAAACAGTGCACACAGTGCACATTGGTAGAGTTGGGAAACTGGTAGATGGGGCACCAGTGGCATCCGTTGGAATCCATCTACAGAGATGCCCTCTAGACCCAGGGAGAAATTGCTCATGAATTGCCAGGAAACTTTGAAGGATATGAGCATCATTGGATATCTCCCCATACCCCCCCCACACACACGGAAACTTCATGTTTAAGGAGACAAAAATAGGAAGAGAGGCCCTGCTCACTGTGCTACAGTGACAAAGATGAACATTATTGCTGATCCAGTACTGAGGAGACATGCCGACAGGACCTACTGTCATTAATGTGGTACAGGGAATGAAAGATATATTTGGCACTGAGAGGCAACAAATTGATAACTGGGACACAATATTATCCTGAATGTTTACATTTCCCAGGATAGTGAAATTCAGTATGATATTAGTCACCCAAATGTCATGTTAAAAGTGGAACCAAGATATCACCTGAGACATGAGTTCTTATTCTATCCACTTCCTATTTAATGCACAGGTCAAAGTAAAAGTTGGATTTATTGCATAGACACAATCTTTTTCTGATTTTTTTTGTTTTGGTTTAGTTTTGTCTTTTTGGAGAAACATTGAAACATGTAATGATCTTCCTGCCTCTGTATCCTGAATGCTGGGATTGTAGGAGTTTGCCACAATGGCCCACATATGAAATGTTTAGTTTTAAATTGTAAATTCCAAAAGTGAGAGAAATGTCAAATTTGTAGAAATATTGTATATAACCTTATTGTGGTAATTTCATATAATTCATTTACTAGGTATATGCCGGTATATTTTTCCTCCATTCATAGAATACACACAGATGGAAGAGCAATTGATGGGGTGTGGTTTTGTATAACAGATTTTAATATTAGCATTTTTCAAGTTTTCACTGAATTTCACATTCATAAATGTAAAGGTTCTAGTCTTTACTCCTTTATGAAATAGATGCTGAGTTTCTAAAGTTAGACTTCAGCACCAGAATGATGACAAGGATGTACTAAGAAGGCAAGGGCAAGAAATATCTGAGGTAGGTAGTGTCTGTTCTCAAAATGAAGATTGATACCAATAGGTGAATCATGCTTCAGATGGCAGAAAGGTAAATATCAAACATTGCAGAATTAAATTCATCCAAGCCTGGTAGCAATTCAAGGAGTGTTTCTTCAAGCAAAAAGCTTAAATCTGAATAATTAGAGCAAAGTTTGTGGCATTTCAACCTGTCCTGTTTTCCATTACCTTTATATGTCTTGAAAAGAAACAGCCTCCATTGACACTGATACCCATCAGTCTAGCAACTCCTGAATGGGGAAAATGTGTTTGTTTTTCCTTTGAAGCCTGTTTTTCACAGAATTAATGGTTTAAAACTTCCCCAAGCATTGAGCTATACATTGGAAACATCAAAAAACTCTAAGTAGGGTGCCATGAAAATAAATGGTGTTACCAGAAACAATGAAACGGCCTCAAAAGCAGTGAAAATAACTGGTGGGCAGATTCTCATTGAGACAAACAGCAGATTTCCCACCTGAAATTATGATAATTAAGATGCACTGGAGTGACATATTCCAAATGCTGGAAGAAAAAATTGTCAATTAAGGATTTCTTCTCTAACAAAACATTCTTCAAAGTTGCAGGAGAGACTAAGATATTCAAAGGTTAAAACAAACACTAAACAAAACACTACCACCAACATCAACCACAGCAAACAAGCAAAGGCAAATGTGCTCATACTAATGGGTGTCTACAGTGAAGTGATGCCAGATGGTAACTCAGTACGCATGAAGATGTCTAGAGCTCTGGCAGAGGTAACTACATAGGTCAAGGACAGCATTTGTATATTTTACTTTATAGCTCTGTTTTCCTCTTATCTGATTTAAAAGTAACTGCATAGGGCAATAATTATAAATATGAAATAATAAGAATACAATGTATGAAGATGTAAATTGAATAGCAGTAAAAACACGAAGAGAGGAAAAGAATACATTTCTATGGGGACAATTTTCTCATGTATTACAGTAATTTGTATCACTCCACACTAAGTTGCTATAATATGTCATTTATACTCCAATGAAATTGCAGGTTTTTAGAGAATGAATGCAAAAGCATGATACAATATGATTTTTGCAAGAGAAATGGTTTAGATTTAAAGACACAAACAAGTTGAAAGTTAACGTATGAAAAATTTATACCACATAAAATGTAAGCAAAGGAACTGTTATTAGACCAATAAAGTTTAAGACATAAATTGTTATTAGAGATGAGGAATGACAATTTATAATGAGGTAATAATCAGGATATAATAATCATACACAGAAATACATACAACTCATAGAAGAGCCCCAAAATACAGGAAGAAAAACCTGACAAAAACAAAGTAAACAAGTCAAACATGATAATGTAGAATTTACTGATGCTCTTTCAAGATTGAATAGACAAGTAGACCCACTTATAACTTGACAGTTCAACAAAGTGTGGCACTTTAGGCCATACAGAAAGACACAGTAAATTTAAACTCACTGATAAAATAAAATACATTTTCCTCAATGTAATAAAATTAAAAATCATTAGAGAAGAAAATTTTGGAAATTCTTATATATGTAGAAATTTAGCATTATATTATTAAAAGACCAATGGGTCAAAGAAGAAATCACATGGGAAATCAAGAAGTGTTTTTTTTAAGAGAAAAAAAGACACATGTAACAAAGACAAACAGCAAAAGAGACAAATAAATGACTAGAGTGAATGCACAACAGTAACATTACAGGTTTATAAAAGAGGATAGAAACTTCACAATGGTTGCAATATTGCATATCGTTATCTTGAAAATGGTTGTTTACATTAACAGATACAGACAAGTAACATTGATCTAATCATATGAGCATTAATTGTTCTTTCTCAATAACGAATACATTCAGCAGTATGTTCGTTTTAGTTATCTTACATATACATATATACAGATTTGTATCTTTTCCTTTTCCCTTCCCTCTTTCCCCCTTTTCCCTTGCCAATTACTTTTGCTCTTTGAGCTATTTTTTACCCTTACATAGTACTTATTATAGATTGTGGATCATATATATATTTTCAGTTTCTTACACTAGCGAGACAATATATTTACACATGTGGGTTTGATTTATCTCACTTATGAGTATGGTCTCAAGCAGTGACCATTTACTTATAAAACTCTCAATGCAATCCTTCTTAATAGCTGAGTAATAGTCCATTGTATAAAAATACCACATTTTTTTTTATCCAGTCTTTGATTGATGGGCACTTGGGTTGTTTCTAAGATCTGGCTATTACAAATCAGGTTTCTATTAACATGGGTGCACAGATATCACTGCGGTATGATGTTTTCAGTTCTTCTAGGAAAATGCCCAGCAGTGGAATAGCTGGGTAGAATGGGATCTCCAATCCTAGCTTCTTGAGGAATTTCCACACTGACTTTCACAGTGGTTTCACTAGTCTACACTCCCACCAACAGTGGAGAAGAGTTCCTTTTTCCCTACAACCCCTCCAGCATTTATTGTTGGTTGATATTTTAATCTTGGCCATTCTTTCTGGAGTGAGAAGGGATTTCAGTGTTGTTTTAATTTGCATTTCCCAAATGACCATTCATGCTGAGCATTTTTTCATATATCTATTTGCCATTTGTATTTCTTTCTCTGAGAAGTGTGTATTCATCTCAGATGCCCATTTTTGGATTGGGTCCTTGAATTTTAGGGGCCTGATTTCTTTTAATTCTGTATACATTTTAGATAGAAGTCTTTTGTCTGATGGATAATTGGCTAAGATATTTTCCCAATTCGTGGGTTTTCTTTTCACTCTGGTGGAGATATCTTTTGACATGCAAAAACGTTTTAGTAAAGTGAGATCCCAGTTGTTGATACTGGGAGGTGTTTCCCGTGGAATTTGATTTTTGTTCATGAACTCTCTGCCGACTCCTACGTCATCAAAATTTTTACCTACTCAGTTGTCTAGTAAGTTTAGTGTTTCTGTTTTAATATTCAGATCTTTGATTCATTTTGACTTTATTTTAGTGCATGGTGATAAACATGGATCTAGTTTTAATTTACAGCATACAGAAAGCCAGTTTTTCCAGCACCATTTGTTAAAGAGGCTATCTTTCTTCCAATGTACATGTTTGGCACCTTTGTCAAAGATGAGGTGGCTAAGTGTGTTTGTAGTTGTGGCTATATCTTCTAATCTATTCCATTGATTTTCAGGTCTGTTTTGATTCCAGTTTCATGCTGATTTTATCACAGTAGCTTTGTAGTATAGTTTCAGGTTGGGGATTGTGATGCCTCCTGCCTTCCCTTTGTTGCCTAGAATTGCCTTTGCTATTCTAGCTCTTTTATGGTTCCAGGTGAATTTCAGGAATGCCTTCTCTAGTTCTGTGAGGTAGGGAAGTGGTATTTTGATTGGGATTGCATTAAATCTGTGTAATAATTTTGGGAGAATGGCCATTTTCACGATGTTTGTTGTTCCTACCCATGAACAGGGAATGTCTTTCCATTTTCTGAGATCTTCAATTTCCTTCTTTAGAGTAATGTAATTTTCACTGTATAGATCTTTTACTTCCTTTGTTAGATTAATTGCTAAGTATTTCATTTGTTTTGGATGTTATAGTGAAGGGTGTGGTTTCACTTGTTTCTCTCTCAGTGACTTTGTGGTTTGTGTACAGGAATTCTATTGATTTTTGAGTGTTCACCTTGTATCCAGCAACATTATGGAATTTGGTTATTACTTCTAGAAGTCTTCTAATGGATCTTTGGGGGTCTTCTGTGTAGAGTATCATATCATCTGCAAATAATGATAAGTTCACTTCTTCCTTTCCTATCATTATTCCCTTTATTTCTTTCTCTTGTCTAATTGCTCTGGCTAATATTTCCAGTACTATATTGAATAGGAGTGGTGATAATGGACATCCTTGTCTTGTTCCTGATTTTACGTTGAAAGTTTTCAGATTGTCTCCATTCAGTAAGATGCTTGCTGTTGGTTTATGATATATGGTTTTTAGAAGGTTGAGGTACAGACCATCTATTCCGATTTTCTGTAGGGTTTGTATCATGAACCGGTGTTGGATTTTGTCAAAAACTTTTTCTGCATCCTTTGAGATGATCATGTGCTTCTTGTCCTTGGCACTGTTGATATGGTGTATTACATTTATTGATTTGCATATGTTGAAACATCCCTGCATTCCTGGAATGAATCTCACTTTTTCATGGTGAATAATCTTTCTGATAACTTGCTGTATTCTATTTGCCAGTATTTTATTGAGGATTTTTGCATCTATGTTCATGAGGGAGATTGGTCTGTAATTTTCTTTTTTGGTTGGGTCTTTCTCTGGTTTTGGTATTAGCATGATATTTGTTTCCAGGAATGAGTTAAGGAGACTTACTTCCCATATAATTTCATTGAAGAGTTTGAGGAGTGTTGGCATTAAGTCCTTCCTAAATTTCTTGTAGAATTCACCAGGGAATCCATCAGGGCTCAGACTTTACTTTGTTGGTAGGGTCCTAATTACATTTTCAATTTCATAAACTGAAATTGGGTTATTCAGCAGCTTTATATCTTCTTGATTCAGCTTTGGTAATTCATAGGTTTCTAGGAATCTGTCCATTTCTTTTGTGTTATTGAATCTTTGTAAGGGTTTTTGAAGTAGGTGTTGATGATATTCTCTATTTCCACAGGGTCTGTGGTGATTTTGCCCTTTTCATTTCTCATTGCATGAATCTGAGTTTTTTCTTTCCTCTTTTTGATAAGGGTGGCTAGGGGTTTATCAATTTTATTTACTCTTTCAAAGAACCAACTCTTCAATTCATTAATTCTTTGTATTGTTTTCTTAGTTTCAATTGCATTAACTTCTGCTCTAATCTTAATAATTTCCTCCCTTCTTTGGGCTTTGGACTTAACTTGCTCTTCTTTTTCTAGAAGTTTGAGGTGCATCGTTAGGTTGTTTATGTGTGTTCTTTCCATTTTTCTCATGTGGGAGTTTAGTGCTATAAATTTTCCTCTGAGGACTGCTGTCATTGTATCCCACAGGTTCCGATAATTTGTATTTGCATTTTCACTCAATTGTAGATATTGTTTATTTTCTTCTTTAACTTCTTTTGTGACCCATTGGTTATTTAGGAGAGTATTATTTAATTTCCACGTGTTTATGTGGTTATTGTAGGGTTTTTTGTCATTCATTTCCAACTTTAGTGCGCTATGGTCAGATAGCAAGCATGAAATTATTTCAGTTCCTTTGCATTTACTTAAGTATGTTTTGTGGACCAGTATGTGATCTATTTTAGAGAATGATCCGTGTGCATTTGAGAAGAATGTGTATTCTGATGTTGATGGGTGGAATACTCGGTACACATCTACTAGGTTCATTTGTTCATCAGTTTGATTCAGTTCTGTTATTTCTTTGTTGATTTTTTGTTTCGTTGATCTGTCTCTCCGTGACAGTGGGGTGTTAAGGTCCCCTGTTATAACTGTGTTATTGTTTACATGGTTTTTCATGCCTATTAAGAATTGTCTTACATAGTTGGGTGCTCCCGTATTCACTGCATTTATATTTATGATTGTAATCTCTTCCTCTTGAAGTTTTCCCCTAACAAGTATGTAGTGACCGTCTTTATCTCTTTTGATCATTCTCGGTTTGAAGTTTGCATTGTCTGCAAACATAATAGCTACCCCTGCTTTTTTCTGGGTTCCTGATGCATGGAGTATTTTTTTCCACCCTTTCATTTTTTTGTCTGTGAATTTCCTTTTGAGTGTAGTGTGTTTCTTGTACACAGCATCTTGTTGGGTTTTGTTTCTTAACCCACTCTGCTAGTCTGTTTCTTTTTATTGGTATGTCGAGACCATTTACATTGATTGATATAACTGATATGTACTGGCTCCTCCCTGTCATGATACCTTTCTGTTGTTGGCTTACTATGATTTCTCTTTAATTATTTGCCGTGCTTAGTGGTTTCATTTTGTTGTTGTTCTTAGGATTGTAGCTGTCTTTGCCTCTTTCTAGAGTGTCTTTCAGTACTCTTTGTAGTGTTGGTTTGGTGGCCATAAATTTCCTCATTTCTTCTTTGTCATGAAAGTATCTTATTTCTCCATCAATTTCTAAGGATAATTTTGCAGGTTACATCAATGTGGGTTGAAAGTTGTTTTCTTTCAGAATTTGAAATACTTCACTCCAAGCTCTTGTTAACTTAAAGGTTTGTGTTGAGAAGTCTACCCTGATTGTGATAGGCTTTCCTTCATAGGTGATATGTTTTTTTTTCTCTGACAGCTTTTAGTATTTTGCTCTTGTGTTGTATTTCTGATACCCTTATTATTATATGTCTGGGTGATTATTGGTTATTGTTTTTGGTTATTGTTAATTGGGGTTCTGTATGCCCCAGTTACCTATATTTTGATTCTCTTCCCATGTTTGGAAAGATTTCTGCTATTATTTCTGTGAATAGTCTTGGTAGATCATTAGTATTGACCCCTGCTTTTTCATTGATGCCTCTTTATCTTATGTTATTTCTCTTGGCATTGTATTGTAACTGTTGAATTGTTGTTTCTTGGTTCCTTACTATTTTTAAGAGATCTTTTCTTTCATGGCCTTGATCTCCCATGCTGTCTTCAAGATCTGAGATTCTATCTTCAGCTCATTTAAGCGATTTTTCAAAGTTTTCATGGAATTTTTCATTTCCTGCATTTCCCTTTGCATCTGTTTCATGCATTCTGTTTGTGTCTCATATTGTTTATTCAAAGTTTTGATCATTTTCTTAAGTTCTTCTACATTTTTATCTTGCTCTTCTTTAGATACACACAACATTTCTTTAATAATGATTCTCTTTTCATTTTTTAGCTGAGAGAATATTTCTGATTTGAGTTTCTCTATAGCTTCATTGAACTGTTTCCTTACTGCATTTTCTATCATTTCAGAAAGTTCAGTTTTGTGACTCCCACTGTCTTCCATTTCAGTGTCCCTTGGGTTTGTTCTCAGTGGGCTGGGGGATTGAGACTGCCTCTTGGTCTTTCATTTTGTCATTTTCTTCTAGATCCTGTGTGGCTCTGTGTCCTGCGAGGCTGACTGGGTGTTCCCTTGGTGAGTTCCTCTGGGTTTTAAGACCAAGTAGAGCTGTAGCCTGTGTGCAGCTAGTGAGGGCAACCTCCTGGAGTGTGCTGGTGGGGGCTCTGCCTTACTGGGTGGGAGCCAAGGTCTCCCAGTCCCAAGCAGCTAGGCAGAATGTACCCCGGAGTGTGGCACCACCCGGACCTTGAGTCTGACTGCAAGGAGTTGAGTGCCTCTTGTGTGCCAGGCAAGCCTGGTCAAGTCCCAGGCCTACAGTGCTGGCACCTTGCTCCTGGATGGGCATGACCACAGACTGTAGACATACCAAAAAATACTACAACAGTCTCTTTAACAAAATTAACAAAAAATAACAAAAAATGTTAATAAAAGCCTTGCAAGTGACATCTGGGAAGTTACATGAAGTATTTTATGCATGATAAAGTGGGTTTTACCCCAGGATTGAAGGTAGTTTTAACATATGGACAGCAGTCAATGTAATATACACACATTCCAGACCAAGAATGTAGGCTGCCAATGGATTAAAGCACAGGGAAAAGATATAAGCAGCTGAAGACACATTGTTTTTAGGTAAATACTCCTCAATGTGTATTTCTAAGTTAAAGTTCTTTACATACCAGAGATACTTCATGAGAAGCAGTCAAATAATTAAATAGAAGGATATGTCCTGTAATAAAATTTCTAGGACCTTCCCTACACACATTTCCAAAAGATGCTTTCTTGTTTTCAAGACAGAATAAGAAGAGACATTCAGTGTAAAAATTATTCGTGTCTCTTGCTCTGTAACTTTTCATTTGGGTGCAGAAAAGATCAGAAAATATTTTTATAATCTAAGGGCTTTGAGTTTCAAACACAACATAGCATTTTCTTGTTCTTTCTGACATAAAGTTTGAAGACACTAGAATTCTGAAAAACTGCTTGTTGAATTCTCTCTCCAAATTGGTGCCATATTGACATTTTCAGCTTCCTGTTATAGTGTGTAGTTAATGGGTTTTTGAAAAATATGCATACTAAAAGATGCTACAGAAATAGCTATGAATAATAATTACTTCATATTTCTGAATTCACTGGTCTTTCTTCTTAACTGAAGAGGTAGCCAGAGTTAAATTCTAGAGTTATCCAGAATTTCATCTTTAAATCTAGCTTACATTATTTCTATGTATCCACAAATGGTTATTTTCCATTACTTTTATTTGATTATAATTTGGGATTTTAACATTTTTTAAAAATTTATTTTTATTAGTTCATGTTTTCAGTACATAATGATTACATTCCTCATGGAGAGTTGATACATGTTCATAAAATCCTTTTATTTTTTTCATCCCCTGCCACTCTCCCCCATTCTGGATGTAAGCTTAAATATTGCATGGTATCTCTATCATGAGAAACATAGGATTGGTAACTAAAATCATTGAAGAATAACCTTCTAATACTTGATGAATTATTCACTTTTACATGTTTTAGAACATTTTGCAAAGATTTTTTGTTATCCTAAAGTGTCAGTATGAATATATTTACAATTTCATGGGAAAAGGTTTACAACTTCAGGTATTCAGAATTACTTTTCAAGCTTTTCAACTTGGAGAGCGCATACTACCCAAATGGGTTGATGAATTTTCTCCACAGTACGGCATAGGATATAGTGGTTTGGATGTTTGGAAATTGGTTTACATAGTCAGTCATTCTTAAAATAATCCTCTGCCTTCGATAATTTACAGGGAAGAAAGACAGGCAAAATCCCACCTTGCATGGCTTGCACTGATGGAAAGAAATATCAGATGCAATTGAGAATAAAAAAGCAAATGGGCATCAGATCTGAGAATTTCACTGACATCAAGACAATCAGTTTGAAATGAAAAGGATCAACATTTGAATTCTGTTTACAAAGGAATCTTTCAACTCTAAAACTGAGACCCAAGAGGTAAATGTATGAAAATATAAGATATTCAAGGAGAGAGTGTATCCTCTGCAGTGGCTGGGAGTCTTACTAACGTTCAGGCTCAGAGTGACAGTTTATTTTGAGTTTATCAGTCTTCTTCAGATATTGTTCTCATCAGGCATTAGTTTGTTTTTGCTGCAAGATGATGACTCAGTTTCTCTATCTTTCCATTCAGACTCAGCCCTTTTTTTAGACAAATATAGATAAATATTGCATATTAATTCTCTGTCATCTTGGGATTATTTTTCCTTATATATCTTCATTTTAAAGCTTCCTAAGGAAGGCAAATATAGTGTTGAAAAATAAATTATTGTGTTGAAAATAATATTATTTTTAGTAATTACTAGACTTGGGTTATCTTGCCTTTTTTCACTAATGAGGTGTATTTTCTTAACCTTTCTTTGTCTAATCCTCAGTTCTTTTGTCTTTAAGGCCTGTATAAATTAATAAAATCGAAGGTACCTGATAATCTTTGGTGTTTCACTATGCTAGAGACTTATCCTTTGGAAGCTGACATTGACATCACAGATTACATTTCATAGCTTGTCATAAAGTCTGCCATGGATCTCCTACGGTCACAAGTGGTGGCTTTAGGCACTAGTTCCCTTGTCCAAATGCTGACACTTCTGACCCCTAGAAATAAACTGTATCTATTCTTGGGATGTGTGCTGAATGCTGGAGATGTATGGTCTGGGTTTGAATACAGGATTCTCTATTTTTTTAATCACGATGACTTTGATCAAGTAATTTACCTCCAAATTACAGCTTACTTTTATTTCAAGTACAAATCAGAGTATACCAAACTGTAGCATTTTTATGAGGATTAGGTAAAATCTGCATATAATGTACATATAAAGCATTTAGGATAATATGCCACACACAAATTGAAAATCTTTATGTATAAATATGTGATAGAAAAATGAACCTCCACATACTACTGGAATGGGAAAAAGCAGTGTTACACTAAAAGTGTTATTTGAAAATATTTAAGTGTGGGGAATTCAAAGAAATAAGAAAGGTTTGTCTGTCTGGGAAGAAGTTATTTAGATTCTTGACGCTTAGTGTTAGGACTCATATAAAAGACTAGAGTTTTCCTTTTTTTTCTACCCAAATATGAGTATCGGTGATTTGAGTTCTAAGAGATACATTCTTGGTCTTAGGACTAAAACAAAAAAGGAATGATTTTGTGGTTGAATATGCCAATTAACATCAACTTCATCAAGTTTAGCAGAAGACAGCTCTGCATTTTTGTGTTTCTGTAGTGTACGGGAAAAGACGGAATGTAAAATTTATAAAAGAGCTTCTCTTTAAATAAATTCAGATTACTTCAAAGTTTGTAAGTATTGGAGCTAACAGATGAAATATGCTGAGTGAAGACTGGGGTATTTTGAATGGTTTCAGTCTAAAATCTACCGACTGGCACAGACCTTCAGGAAGTTAAAGAAATACATTAGCCCATTGTTGGTTCTCCCAGGAGCGATCTTCCCAAGAGATGAATTGGTAATTATTCTCAGGGGTTCTTGTCCTTGGAAGGATTCTCTAGTGCACTGGACTATCAGGAATGGAGGCATGACCTGACTGGGAGCTCAAAGACCAGCTACTCTGTGAAGCACTTGTGGGGTCACCTGGAATGGGTTCCTCTTCCAAGCCCCTCATTGTGTGTCATGCCCACATGTACCAGGGGCAGTTCATGTTATTTCCCATGAGATTTGTATTTCAAAAACATATCACAATGAATAAAAAGGAAGATGTGATTCAAGAAAATGTGAGAATTAACAATGGCAAAATTTACTTTTCAATACTCTTTGATGTTTAAATGAGTGGTACATGTATTCATCAAATAAAAGAGAATAAATTTGTATGAAATGGATTCTGGCTGAATATTCAGATTTCACTGATAACTACCCATATACATTACTGACTAACGCATTTTAAAATCAGAGATCAATGGTCTTAATTTGGTAGACTCAAGGTGACAGGATGGTCTATGGGACAGTTGCAGCAGTGTCATTCGCTGCCTTGATCTTCCCTGAACATCAAGGGCAGGTTGAGAACCTCATCCTATGTTCATTTGGTGAACTGTTGGCAATATCCTGAGCACAGTGCAGCACTACTTTAATTATATTATGATAATATTTCCAGGGTTATAAATGATATGTATTGAAAAATTTCTCATGTTTATTGTCTTAAATATTCTACTTAGTTAAAAAATCAGTTACAATTTTAGTCCTCTAAAAAAACTAGAAATTGAATGTTTTTCTGATCACAAAATCTGCAACTAGAGAAATTAGGAAAACATTACTTACAATAGAGGAAATATCACCCTTAATATCACATCCTGATATAATTGCCCTAAATAAATTTTCTAGTAAAATTTTCTATACATATACTTTTAATGACTATTCAACACTGGCATATTTTCCTTTTATTTTTCATTGATATGTAACAATTGCATGTATTAATGGGTTAGCAGTTGATAATTCAACACATGCATGTAGTAGGCATTGATTCATTCAGAATGATAGCATTTTCCTTTTCTTTTCTCTTTTTTGTGTTTGGAGCCTTTGAGCTTCTCTAGTCTCGATGTTTATAAAACTGTGAAGTATAGTGATCTCAGTGTTCTGTGGAACTTCAGAGGGTCTTGCAACTCTATTCTAGTTAATTGTTACCCAGACTCACTTTCTCTGCCTCCCACTTTGTCCCCACATTTGCTAATGACCATTCCCCACATGATTTTGAGCTTCCACATTTGAGAGAAGAATATGTGGTGATTTCTGTCTTTCTCTGGCTTGTGTCACTTAATACAATGTTCTCTGTCCTATCCACTTGGTAAGGATGTGAACAAAAAAGAAATATTGTAGGAGCATTTTATTGTAGGTGGAAAAAAACTCATGGAAAATTATGGTTTTAAATTTTATTATTAAAATATATATACAGTACCTATAATCTTCAAAGATTAATTCTACAACCATTATCATAAAATTGTCACCTTTTGTATATATATATATATATATATATATATATATATATATAATTAAAAATAATTTATAGAGATGATTCAATGATTTTAGTTCACAAAATCTGGTTATTCACCAAAGTTATTACTTCTAATGATTATTTCATCACACTGAGCTTCCAATGAAATATTACATTTAATCTTTTGATCCTAGGAGGTGAAACAGTTTTTTGTGAATTCCATTTCTTTTGGATGTTCTATGTGTTATAAGAGTTTCTTTTTTTTGAAAACAGAAAAGTAAAAAGCAAGAGAGCCAAGAGAGATTTTGGGCTTCCTATTTGTAAAGAAATTTGGGAGGAAAGAAATAATCTATGAAATGGCAAGGTAATGAAAAGGCAGAGACTGGATCTATTTGATTTTCTATGGCTCTTTTCTCTCTCTTTTTCTAAAGGTTTAACATTTATTTCTGGAATTCCTATCACACATACTGAATACATGGAGAATAACGAAAAAATTCATTTTAATTGGTCTTACAGAGAACCCTGAAATGCAGAAAGTGGTCTTTGCAGTCCTTCTGGTTCTGTACATGGTAACACTCTCCATCAACCTGCGCATCATAGTAACCATTGTCAGCAGCCACACTCTGAGCTCACCCATATATTTCTTCCTGAGCCATCTTTCTTTAATAGACACAATTTATTCTTCTTCTTCAGTTCCAAAGCTGATTGTGGACTCCCTGCATGAGAAGAAAGTCATCTCCTTTAATGGCTACATAGCTCAGGTCTATGCAGAACACATTTTTGGTGCTACTGAGCTCATCTAGCTAACAGTGATGGCCTATGACCGCTATGTGGCCATCTGCAAACCTCTGCTTTACATGACCATCATGAGTTGCAAACTGTGCATTGTACTAGTGGAAGTGTGCTGGACTGGGGGGTTTCTACATGCAACTATTCAGATCCTCTTTACTGCGTGGCTGCCCTTCTATGACCCCAATGTCATAGACCATTTTATGTGTGACTTGCACCCTTTGTCGAAACTGGTCTGCATGGACACTCACACCCTTGGTCTGTTCATTGCTGCCAACAGTGGGTTCATCTGCCTGTTGAACTTCCTCCTCTTGATGGTTTCCTTTGTGATCATCTTTTGATCCCTAAAGAACTGTAGCTTGAATGAGAACAGTAAAGACCTTTACACTTGTGTGTCTAACACTATAGTGGTTGTCATATCCTTTGTGCCCTGCGTATTTGTGTATCTGCACCCAGTGACCATTCTGCCAGCTGATAAGCTGTTTCTGTCTTTTATACTATGGTGGCATCTATGTTAGACCCTTTAATCTACACTCTCAGAAATGCTGAGGTAAAGAGTGCAATATGGAAGCTCTGGAGTAGGAAAGTGACTTCAGATTATAGATGACTGGGTTCTTTGAATGTTAAAAGAATGATGAGATTGATGAAATCTAGTCCAGCTTTCTTGAGCTATAGATAAAGACATCATTTGCAGTTTGGAATTGGGTAATGTTTTCAGATAGCTTCTTAAACACTGTACTGCAAACTAATACTAATAAGACAAAAATTACATTTTTCCATCTCATACTCTTGTCTTCAGAAAATATTGCTTCTTAATAAATATTGGTAAAGTAAGTGAAAATTTAAAACATACCCATATGGTAAAAATATGAATATAGAATATTGTGGTGATATTATAACTGTCTTATTGTGTAACATCAAACTATTTTTACTACTGATGATTGAAAATAACATGCTAAGTGATATTCTTTTACTTTGAACTCTGGCCTCTACATAAATTATTTCTTGTCTGCTTATTTTTCATTAAATATTGGGTGAAAAATAAGAGTTGTTAGTGTTGTCTATAAGAATGACATTGTACAAATCACAGTCCAATGAGGATTACAAAACTTTCGTGATTTGAACAGGGAATATTTGAATATGGTTAATTATATCAGATGAGTGATGAAAATGATATAAAGAGTGCTCTGAGATTGAAAGATGGGTATCTAAGAAAATTATACAATTTAAGGTTCATTACCTCCCCCAGGTTGGGTCTTTAACACTGTGCAAAGTTGTTGCCATCTGTCAAATGGTAAAGTCTATTTTGTTTTAGTTCACCATACCTGGAAAGAAACTGGTACAAAAGTGACCTGTCTGGTAATGGAAAACTGAGAACCTCATAGCTTGGTGTGATGGTGGAGTGGTAGGAAGATCCTATTGAACAAGGAACTGTGACTTTGATTGGCAGACAGTTTGGGATACAGTTGAATCAAGAGTGACATTAAACACCACACCACAGTGCACACTGGCAGAGTTGGGAGACTGACAGATGAGGCGCTGGTGGCATCCACTGGTCTCTACAGAGATGCCACTGAAATTCAGGGAGAAATTGTCCATGAAGCTGTTAGAGAAACTCAAAGGAAAACGGCACCGTTGAATATCTTGCCATGTTCTCCCAAACACACACCTAATGGTAGAAACTACATAATCAATGAAAGTGGAAACAGAAACATTCAAACCAGAAAGAGACCCCATTCACTGTGCTATAGTGACAAAGATGAATATCATGACAGACCCTATAGAGAAGAAATGCTACCAAGACCCACTTTCATTAATAAAGACCATATACTTAACTATGTATTTGGCGCTGAGAAACCATGAATTGATAACAGATGCACATATTTTATCTTAAATTTTACAGCAAATTTTTTCAGGAAAATCATGCTCAGTGTAGTGTGATTCAGTCACATTTTATGCTTGTAGTAGAACTGGAATATAACCTGAGATAGGACTCAATATCCTACATCCTACTCATTATCCTATCATTACACAGTTCTAAGAAAAAGTTCTATTTGTTGATAATACTTAATTTTAGGTGAATTTTTTATATTAAAAAGCAAAAAAAATTAAAAAAAGTGTAACTTTGGAAAGATTCTGTACAACCCAATTTGTAGAAATTTCATTGCTAGCTGTGTGTTAGTATCTTCATCCTTCCACTGAAAACATATAGAACATGAACAATTACTTGGGAGTAGTTTTGTGAAACAGATTTATGCATTATTGTCAAAAAAATTTTTCACTGAATTCGAGGTTCCTTAAGTGTAGCACTCTTCTAAGTGTCAAGGACCTGTCTCTGCTCCTTTATAAAATGGGTTGCTCAGTCTCTAGTTGTTAACCTTGGAGCCAGAAGGTAAAGCTGCGGTGAAATATGAATGAGTCCGAGGGACCAAAGATGAATGGAGCGTCTATCTTGTAGAAACGTGAGCTCATATATTAAGTCAACAGTACAGATAATCTGACACCAGATGTAAGAGAAATTTCAGAGCAATGCGTAGATAATGGAACCTGGAGAAGTTGGTGGGTACAGCTCTAGCGTGTCATCCAACTCATTCTATGGCGATGTGGAAATTAAAACAGATGTCCAGACAGTTTGTACCAAAACGAAGTGATGAAGCTGGGGGCGTCTGTTAAATTTCATAAATGCACATGTGTTCATTGAACATGTCCCAGTGGTCACAGATATTACCATTAGGTAAATGACTTTACTAAATGATAATCTTCATGCATATTGCACTTCATAGTTTGTGTTCACTTACTTTTTCCCCCATATAATATTTTCGATGACAAATTTGAATCTCATGACAAAACATGAAGAGCTGTTATTTTACATAGAAATTCACTGTCTTCTCCCCATTGTGTACCTGTATTCCTCAAACCACCATGCTTCCATCTGCAGCTCATTTCAGCAAGTTTCTTTAATTTACTTAGTGTTAGTCATTGCCACGAACTAGCTCAGATAAGCAAAGTTATGTTAACTTTTCATGATGAGTTTGAATTTATGAAAATATTTGTTATAAGAATACCTGTATTTACCATAAAAAACAAGTATATATATACACTTTTAATTTTTTGGGCAAATATGCATACAAATTGTGTTCCAATGTTATCTTTATTGAGATAATATTGACAAAATCGTATAAAGTGTACTACTTGATGCTTTCGCATATGCATACACTGTGAAGTGTTTGCCACAATCAAGCAAGTGTCTGTCACTTCATACAGTTATCATTTCTCCCATTAAGATTTAAAATCAATTATCTTAGGACATTTCAAATACAGATTATGTTACTATTAATTTAAGTCATGATACTGTACTTTATATTCCCTACAATGTATTTATCAAGTCTAAGTGAAATTTTGGACCATTTGGCTGACATTTCTCAAAGTCTACCACTCACTATTCTGCCCCTATGTATGTGACTTTTTAGCTTCTCAGAGAAGTGAAATCTTGCAACATTTGCCATACTGTACATGACTCGTTTCACTCAGCAGATTGTCCTCTAGGTTCACTTATGTTGTTGCAAATGTCAAGATTTTTTCTTTGTAAAGGCTAAATAATATTCCTGTATGTGTTTTACATTTTCTCTATGAGTTTATCTATCAGTGGACACTTAGGTTGAGATTTTGAATAGTGATGGAATAAAAATCAGGGACAGACACTGTTATCATTCCTCGGATATCCAGTACACCCAGGCACTGCTGAATCAGATTATATCTCAATTTTTAATTTTTTGGGCAAATATGCATATCATTTTCCATAATTATTGTAAAATTTACATACTCACTAATACTTTTGATGTGTTCCTTACTGTTATTTATTTCTGCTTAACAATTATTTTTTTCTTCATAAAAGCCTTTCTAAAATGCAGAAGTTTATGTCTCTTTATTGCTTTATTTGGATTTACCTGATTATTAGTGACATTCAGCATTTTCCCTTAAACCTGAGCTACTTGCAGGAGTTCTTTTGAGAAATGTCTGTTTAGATATTTAATTCATTTTTGAATTGTGATTATTTTGTTCCTTTTTTTTAAGTTGTTTGAGTCTCTTACATGTTTTGGGTATGAGTTCTTCACCAATTGTAGAATATGCAAGTATTTTTCCCCATTTTGCAATTTATCTCTTCACTCTGTTTACTTTCTTGGGCATAATTCTATTTGTCTATGTTTTCTTCTTTTGTTTTACATTTTTAGGTCACTTAAGACTGTTACCAAGACTCTGTACAGTGTAAAACAAAAAACAGATTCATTCTTATGTGTGTGGAGGTCTAGTATTTCCAGTATCATCTACTGAAGAGACTTCACTTTTTCTTCACCGTGAGTTCTTGGTACCTTTGTCAAGACTCAAGTGACCATGTATTTAGTTTATTTCTGAACCTGGATTCCTATTGCAAAGTTTTTATGCCAGCACAATTCAGTTTGGATTACTATAGTTTTGCGATAGGCTTTGAGAACATAGACAGAGTCTTACATCTTCATTATTTTTGTTCAAGATTCCTTTGGTTTATTGGGATCTTTTGTGGTTTTATACAAATTTTAGGATTATCTTTATTAGTATTAAAAATTACATGGAATTTTGGTAAAAGTTGCTTTGATTCTGTGATAGTTTTCTATGGTAAGGATATTTTTAACAATATTAATGTTTTAGCCTACAAATCAGGTATTTTTTTTATTTATTTGTGTGTTATTGTCTGTTTCATAATGTATTCATAGTTTTAAATATACAGATAATCCTATCTTTTGCTTCCTTGATTAAATTTACTCCAAAGTGTTTATATGCTGTTTTAAATAGGATAATTTTTTAAATTCTTTTTTGAATTGTTTGTTTGGAATGTACAGAAATATTATTGACTTTTGTAGGTTTATTTTGTAGCCTGAAAATTTGTTTATCAGCTTATAAATTGTGTTACTTACATTGTTCATCAGTTGTAACAACTTTTTGGTGCAGTTGTGTGGATTTTTGAAGACCAAGACATGAGCAAACAGAGAAAATTTCCCCTTCTTTGTATTCCATATGGGTGTCTGTATTTCTGTTTCTTGCCTAGTTTTTGTTGCTCAGTCTTCAATTACTACGTGAAATAGAATCAGCAGGAGTAAGCATCCTTGTCTTGTTTCTGGTATTAGAGGAGAAGTTTCTGCATTTCCCCATTGTGTATGATATTAGCTGTGTTTGTCAAATACTACCTTTATTGTGTTGAGGTGCATTCCTTCAGTAACTATGTTTATTGTCAGAAAAGTTCCCAAAGGATGAGAAAGAAATAGAAATACAGATTCAAGAAATTCAGCAAAGACTTAGTTCAATACATCCAATGAGACCTACACCAAGATGTTGCAATCCAATTGTCAAAAGTTAAGGACAAAGAGAGAATACTGAAAGTTCTATTGGACAAAGCAGATCGTATCATACAGGGAAACTTCATTTGACTACTGGTGTATTTTTTTCAACAGAAACTTTGCAAATGTTAGTTTAACTGATAAATTCCTTGGAATCAAAATTTTTTTTGCTCGATAAACAAAACATAAAATAAATGATCAATGCATTTATTAAAAATGACTTTATGTGTAAATGAAGCCACATATTTTTACAAACAACTTTTAAAAATAGATTATTGCTAAAAGTAGACTTATTAGTGAGGAAATATAACTAAAACTGTTCACAATCATTTGATAATAATAATTTGGTGAGACCAAAGAGAAGTTCCTGTTATACTATTTGGTTATAGGCTGAGAATGTGTTACAATTTCTGCAGTAAAACCAAATAGTAAAACAAAGTGTAAAATAATTGTAGTTCCTCCTAGAGGTCCACCTAGAATTCTCTGTGGAGTTTTAATAAGATGAAGATAGGAAAGAATTGTCTACTCTTCAGTGCTATTTTTTTTTACTGTAAATTTTGTTGAATTCATTTGTCTTATTATTTCATCCGTTCAGCCATCCTTTATCAAGCACTAGACACTACGGTACTTGGTTGCAACTATTTTTCTAGTAGAAAAGTACTTTAAGGAACATAATTTTATAATTTTATATCATGGATGACATGCACAATATAAAAGGTTCTGAAGTTTACAAGGAAATTCAAAACAATGGTATACACTTCATTATTTACTCATTGATGATTAGACAACCCATTGCCTCTGTAGTCTTAAAGTAGGTAGCTATTACAACGTCTTACGTAGGCAATAGATGACCATTAGATATGCCAGATAAAAACAAGTGTCATTATTAGGGAAAAAGTATTATACTTGTATAATACAAATAGCATTAATACATACTGTGTGCCTAATATGGATGCTGGTTTCAAAGGTAAGTAGTATAATTATCGGACCTTTCATATTATCATTATACAATAGTATCATTCATATGACAGAGTATCATAACAGTTAACTACATGGGTTGGGAAATCAATAATGTTTTTTTACTGGCTCTGCAATGTATCTTTTTCGATAACCTGCTTTATTTAAGTTTCCCCACTTATAAAACAAGGACAATAACAATCCTCTTTGGAGTACTATAGATTACTGGTCAATACCAACGCATTTCATTATTTTTATGAGAATAAAATCTATGAAAACATATCTTGAAATCAAGTCAAATTTATCTTACTTGAGATTATATATATATATACATATATGAGATGATAGATATGGGATAGATAGATGTGATATATTTCATATATGTATGATACATAATTGGAAGTAGGGATGAGTTCAAATAATTCCCTAAATTAATTACTCTGTTACTTTAAAAGTATTTTAATATATGTTAATTTATTGAATTTGTACTGCTAGTTTCTCTTAGTGTATTGACAAAAACGTTTTGTGCTAGAATGTTTTATTTTTTGTAAGAATTATTTTAGCCTATCTCTTTTACTCTACTGTTAAAACAAAGTGTATTTACTACTTATTCTCTTATTATTTTTTCATGAAATTTTGATTTATTTTCACATAAAAAATTAATCCCTAGTTTGGTAGAATTTTCCATATATACAGAGTAGTCCTGGGTTAGGTCTTCTCTTTCTCACACCATTTCTATTCCTTTAAATGAACAATGTATAAATTACCCTGATTGATATTTTCTGAATCTTGGTGACTTCATCTGTTATGTCCTTTTGACCTGTTGCAGCTCAATTATTGTTGACTTCAGCAACATTTTTCATCTGAAATAGCATTATGACTATACAGCATCCTAATGGCATTTTTCATCTGAGAATTTCTTAACGTATAGATTAAGGGATTTAACATGGGAGTTATCAGGGTGTAGAACACAGCAACTGCCTTATCAATGGATAAAGTACCTGCCAGTCTACACAAAGATGCAGGGGACAAAGTATAAGACAACTACAGTGACATAAGTTTGACTCCTTTAGAGTCCAAATATAAGTGAGAACATGGAGCATATGTCCTTCTGTCTTGCTTGTTTCACTTGGCATAATGTCCTTCATGCCATCATATGTGGCAAGATCCCAGCCAGATGACCAGAGTGTTGCAAGCCCACAATCCTCACTCTCTGGGAGACTGATAGAGGATGACTGAAATTTCAAAGTAAATGTGGGTAGCTTAATGATTTAGCAAGACCTTGCTTCAAAATTTAAAAAAAATGTTGGAGATGTAAACAACTGTGAAGGCCCTGAGTTCGATCTCTAGTGTTATACATAACACACGCACACACACACACACACACATGCACACACAAAAAAGAATATAAAAGGCACTATCATTTTAACTGTAATATAATAATCCATGGAGTATATACATGGAATAATTATATTATTATCATAATATAATATATGTATATATCACATATTTTGGACAATTCATCCATCAGTGGAAACTTATGTTGTTTCTTTATTTCGATTGTTTTGAATAAAGCTGCAAGGAAAATGGGATGCCACTATATCTGTTTCTTTGAGAGAGTAATTTCCTTTGTGTTTATTCAGAAATTGGATTCTTGGATGTTATGGACATTCTATTCTTTATTCTTTCAAATAACCATGATAGTGCCTTCCATTGTGGTTTTACACTCTGTAGATATGAGGTAAGTCCATGGGTTCAATGATGTGGTTTAACTCTGATATATCTTTGGTGATTTTTTTTTGGTCTTGTTTACCCTTCTGATTGTGAGAGTGGGATACTAAAATCTCTCACATAGTCTGTCTTTCTTTCAATGTCTTGTAATCTTTGTTTCAATTTACGGTGTTTGGGTGAGTAGCTATTTCCAAAGTTTTTGGTACTGATACTGAGTAATCACTTATTTTCATACCCATTTTTTTTTTTTGCTGAGTCTTGCTCTGCCTTTCTTGTTGAGTGAGTTTTGTCAGTGCTATGCTGTCTGCCTCAAGTACATATTCATTTAAGTGATTTTTAGTGTTGTGCCCTTCTGTGTACCCTGAGCCATTGTTATCCTCAACTAGTTTTGTGGCCTGTGGACTTGTGACATATCCCACTTGCTCCAGAGACCCCTCTGTTCTTGCACCCTGAAATGTGACAAATGTCCAAGCTGACCCATAACCCTGATGACGGAAAGCAAACACACCAGTGAATTACGTCTTGGAAGCAGACAGGAAGTGACTCACACTGTTTGCAGTTATTACTTGAATATATAGATTCAAAATGAACCTGTCTATATATTCAAAATAATTCTAACTTATTTCTAAAAGAGTTGTACCAATATATACCTGCAGCTGCAATATAGAAAAAATTCCAGTGGCTCATATCCTCAGACTACATCATATGGAATTGCCAAACTTTCCAAGTTTTGCAAATTAAGAGGTGAAGAATCTTGTCTCACTGAGGGTCTGTCTTACAACTTCCAAATTACTGGTAAGTTGTTTCTTCATGAGTTTATTCACCATGTCTTTTTTTGCTTATTTATTTTGCACATTTTTAAATTATAGTATCGTTTTTATCTTGAAATGGTAATATTTTCTTCGATATTCTAGACAATAATCATGCTACCTTATGTCATGTAAATGTTACGTAGAATAACTTATCTTTTCACTTAAGATTCTTGTCTGTGTTTGTTTTTAATTTAAATGCTGATGTTTATATGCATTATCTTCTGTGATAAAAGCTTTTGTTCTTTCTAAAATAAAAGATGTATAAATTTCAAGGTCACAGAACTAATCACCTATATTTTCTTCTACAATAGTTAGATTTGTCTTTTACATTTTAAATTCTTAAACCTGTTGAAATCAGCTATAAAATCTTTGTCAACCCCACATTTGAAGAGACATGCTCCAGTTCTCTTCTAGACTTATACTTTTGATTTAAATATATGAGACTTCTCAAATTAATTTATTATGCAGCACAATTAAAAGATGAGATTGACTTTTATCTATGTAAATGTCCATTGTTTTCACACATTTTGTTAATAAATACTTTCATTTCCCCATAATTCCTTTCTCAAGTTTTGTACAAATTAATTGAATATATTTACAGGCATACGTTTAACACCTCATTCTGTTCATCTGATCTATGTGTGTAGTTTAAGATGAATGCCACACTGTCATATCTGTCGTATCTTTGCATTAATATTGAAATTGGGTAGTGTTTCCAAGGCATAGTTTTTGCATGTCCTGTGTTAGATTTTGTTCTAAGAACCTTGAGTTTATTTGTTGTTTTGTTTTGTTTTGTTTTGTTTTGTTTTGGCTTGTTTTTTTGGCTTTACTGCAGATCAAACCCACGGCAATTGGGCTGAAATGTGAGCTGCACAGGACTTTGGCAGCTGTGCCCCTATGGCCTTGCCAGTTGCAGCTCACATTGGTTGTCCTGTGGGTTGACCCCACCAGCTCTCTGTGACTTTCCTTGGCAAACACTCTATGTTTCTGTCAACCTTGATTTCCTGAGGCCTCTACTATAGCCTTTTTGTCACTCCCACTGCTTCACACATTGTCTTCTAAGAAGATCGTGGCAAGAACTGCGCTCCTATTGCCCAGTTTTCTTGGTCTCCTAGGCCTTCTGCTTTATGAAGAATGTCCAAGAAGGCGGATTTCTTTGGATTCTTGAAAACAGATTCTCATTTTCAGTAGAAATTTCACCTTAATTATGAACATCTAAGTTTTTTCAAATTAGAAAAATATAATAACTTGTATTTTTATCTCGTACAAAGAAGTCTACTTAATTTTCAAAACAATGGCAAAGAATAGTAGGTCCATTGTGAAGATTAGAAAACATTCTCAGCACTTTTAAGTAGCTTATTTCAGAGCAAGGGAACAAATTCATGGCATAAAAATGAATTAGAAGCTAAATATGTGTATTTAGTTTCTATGTATTAACTACTAAATTGTATGTTCTTATGTAAGTCAGTCAAGTGTCAGTAGAGGGTTTTATTTGCTCAATAAATTTAGTATTTTCCAGTTAATTGATAGTTATGAGAGATTTTAGAAAAGTGCAATTGATTACATTCAGTACATAGAAGGGTAGAACTACAAATGCATTTGGGGGCTCACACATGTCCTTTGTTCACTGATCACAAATAGCATAGTCTGGCTCAGTCTCCAAATCTTATGACCTTCTTGATTCTTTATTTAATCTAGGGGTTGGATTGTATATTTTACTTTCAGTTTAAACACCACTTTCCTAAGAAAACCTTCCCCATGTACTGAAATCTTATCCCAGTTTAAACTATACTGTCACCACACATGCACATGACATTGTATCATTTTACAGTGAACATCAGTCTGTTTGTTTTTTAATAATGGTTGACTTCTTTTGGTCAAAGATGATTTCTAGGCACTAGAGGCAGATTTGTTGGTTTTAAACCTTATTTCAATCACTGTTGGTGTTTGACCTTGGGTAAATTACTTCAATCCATAGCGCTTCAATTTCTTCATCTGTAAAACAAGATTACCAGCACAACCCATCACAAAGCTACCTCAGATAAAATGATTAATAAAGGACAAGGTGTACAGGGCTCAATAGTTACCATCATTGTTATTATTTAATATCTGTGGGATATTTTAGATGTTCAATGAATATTTGTTTAAAAAGTCAGGTTCTAATAGCAACTTGATAATTGTCTGTATTCTGTAGATGAGTTATAACATTTGTTATGAAATTGGTCATCAGTCAAAGGGACAGTTTTGGAAAGGATATATATTTAGTTGATATTCTGACAAAGGTGCCTAAAATTAATTACTCTCCATTGGAGGAAAAGATGGACACATGAGTCCCTCTTGAGTAAGATTCCTATTTCTTTTGCAAAATAATCAAGGAGTTGAAAGGAGAGACTGTGAGAATTTGGGGTAAAGCTAATCACAAAAGCAATGATTCTGCTTCACACATTTGGGGCCTAGACAAGGGATTCTAGGGAAATGATAGGAGAAAGAAGGCTCAGTTCCAGACTTTATATACACAGAACTGTGCAAAACCAGTTAATGGGCTAATTTAATAATCACACAACTTAATCCCAGAATCACACACTCTACAACCAGCCACCTCTTAAAAGCCCCACCTATGACTGCATAGACTTTAGGGGGAAACTCACACACAAGTCATCACAAATGTATTTATTCTGAAATTGCTGTGTGTGTGAATGTGTGTATATATTTACTCTTAGGTAACTGTTCATTATTAAAATTATTAGAAACATACAATTCTACATGAGAAGAGCTTGAGGGAGGGAGAAATTGAGAGAGGATGGCTAGTGGTATAGGGAAGAAGTTGGACTAGAAGTACAAATTCAAATTTTAACATTTTATAGTGGAGCAGGTGTCTTGGTTACTTTTTTCTCATTGCTGGGACAAAACACCCAACACCCAACATGAGGAATATCTGAGAAGGTAAATATCTTCACGTGCTTCAAAATGGATTCTTAAATCTACAGTGGAAATTTCATTTCAGGTTTGAGTATTTGTGTTTCTTCATCTAATGAAAAATTGATGCTTTTTATTGGCTTGTTACTAAGAATAATTAATCCTCAGAACAATCCAACTCAAGTTACTTCCATTTTAAAGTTGAGAAAAAATGGCTGAATAAGTTGAAGTACTTAATTTCAAGGTTAAAACCTGCTGATGATTCAGCATGTGTTGAAGATTGGTCCATGTTTATTCAGTGTGCACACCTACTCACCTTCCTAATGAACTATCTTGATGCAAGGGGAGGTGAACCTGTTATAACTGAGATTCTTCACTTGCTCGATATATTTGAACTCTTCTTCTTGAGTAATTTTCAGCTGATTGAGACTTACAGAGAAAAATCAGAATACCCTTGATGATAAAAAGTGGATTTAATTTTAAGCTGTGTAGACTACAAATGCACAAGAAGAACTATAGGTAGCTTATGCACAGTCACCAAGTGGTACGGTCCTGGTAAATTCTAAAGACCGACCTCTCCAAGGCCCAGCCACTTATCTCATGTCAGCCTTGGATAACAATTTTTGGCTTCAACTTAAGCATTCTTTCCTTAAAAAAACTTCCTGTACAGTGCCTTACACCCTGAAAACACACACATGCAGCACAGTGCCTTTTTTAAATAGGATTCATCACCAGCTTTTTTTTTAATAGATAATTTTTGTATTATGTGGATATAGACTCTGTGCTTTGGCAGCAGGCTGACTTTTTGAATGTAAATATTTGTTCTTCCCCACATTCACTTTTGATGTCAGGTAAATTAATTAAACTTATGGTGCTTCAGTCTGTGAAATGGGATAAATAGTTACTGTCACCCAGGACAGTGCATGTAATGTGTTTAATATGGAATTTGGCAAATGGAATTGAATAGTTATTCATTATTATTATTGAACAACTCAACACCTGCTGAATTTTTGATGTCTAAAGAAACTTTGTTTAAAAAGATAAATTATTGCATTTCTGACCATAGCCTCATAATTGTCTCAGGTTTGTGGATGAATTCTAACTGATTTATTTATTTGTAGGTCTGTTACCTTCTTCAAGGTTTATTTTTTATCCTTACTCGCTTGTAGTACATAATGACCATTTCCATTTCTTGTGGGGAGTTGGTCCATGTACCTAACGTATTTCATTCCTTTTTCATCTTCTTCCGCTCTTTTTTCTCCCCCTCCTTCCATCTCTTGGTCCCCTTCCACTTGCAAAATACCTATATTCCTACTTCCCGTTATCCGTCTTCTATTTTTCTCTATATTTGTACTGTGGGTTTGTCATACAAAGATCTGTTACAGAGAAGGTTATTCCTCAGCAGAGATACAATTGAAGGGTGAGATAAGTGTTTGATTGACATTTTGGCAAAGGTTAGTGAAATTAATTGCTCCTTCTTCAAGTAAATACCGCAGGGGGAAGTCACATGATTGCAGGAAACCCTGGTATTTATCTGTGAGAACCGAAGGAACTGTGAAGGTGGGGCTGTAAAGGTTCTGGGCAAAGCGAATCTCAAAGGCGGCTCCTCTCCCAATCCTGCTCTGGAGCGAGTCCTGGGTCTATCGAAGGTTTTGGAGAACGAGGCCTGAGTTTCAAGTTCCAAAACATGTGACTTCTCACTGGGCACTGATGAAAAAGCCAGTAAAACAAACAAACAAAAAGCAAACCCTGTAAGAATTGGTTTCAGAAAATATCTCATCTAAGGAAGCTTTTATTAGCTGCTGATACTTGGGAGCTGGATTCACTTTACAAATGGCTGCTTTTTCAGCACTATCAGCCCAATTCTTATGTGAAAAGTTATGAAAACTGAGTCCCATAGGAAAAGAAATGGACCTTGCTGCTGAAGTCATCTCCCTTTCTTGGAAATCCAAATTCCATTTAAACAGAAGGTTAATGCATTCACTCTCTGAGGCAGTTTATTGTATGGATAAGTGAAGGTCAGAATGAGGATTCCTGAACAAACGAGACTGGGTAAGAATGGATAAGAGACGCACAAGTTTCTTCTGTTTATGTTTCTTCAGTGTTGTGTTTGCTTTTCTGTCTGTGTCTGTTTCTGTCTCTGTCTCTATTTCTCTGACTCTTTCTGTCTTTTTCTGTCTCTAAATCTATCATTTTCTTTCTCTTCTTTCTTTCTTTCTTTTTTTTTTAACACTGAATTGTTTTGAGTATTACTGGGGCTGCACACGTTTTGCGCTACGGCAAATTCTGGAAGTATATTTTGAGTATTGTTGAGTTTGAGAGGAACTAACTGCTATTGTAACTCTCAATGTTGTGTCATTCAAAAATGAACCCCTTTTCTTTACTAGTTTGAATGGAAGAGCAATCCATGGTATTCATTTGCCAGTATTTTTCTCTGAAAATCATACTAAGCACCACATTCTGCAAGTGAGTTCCATAAAAATTTGGTAACATTTATTTGAAAGATTAAAATATGTTCTTTAAAAACTTCCTTATATTACGCTATGTCCAACTTTCTATCCATTCTTACTTATTTTCTTTGTTTCACTATTTAACTTGCCTTTTTCCTCTCCTGTTCTATCTTCCTTCCTCTTTTCTCTCCACTCCATCTCCCTCTTTTCTGTTCTCTCCCTCCCTCTCTCTCCATATCCCCTTCATGTGCTTTCTTTAAATGTTGTTTTTAACTTGTAGTACTGCCCAGAGAGACAGGCACCACTAAGCATTTATTTGAATAGTGAAATGGGTTTAAGAGTCAAATTTGAAAGGCAAATATTTTCTTTGTATTTATGTATACTTTAAGAAAATGAATTAATAAAATGAAGAGATAATAGCTCCCACAAAACAAGAGCAAAATGAACAAGAATAAATTCTTGTGTTAAGAATGCTTTTCTTTACTTTCTTTCTGTTGCTCACTTTTTTATCAGATGAGATCTATTTTTGATATTTGTCCTTTTCTCTCTTGTTCTCTTTACTTGATCAGCTCAAGTGTTTAGATTTTTTGTGCTTTAGAGGTATTTACAGAAAATTATTAAAATGTTCTTTAGTGACACTCCATTGTGTAGCAAGTGTGGAAAGCTGAAAATGACTTTAATCTTAACAACAATCTTACAAGTATATTTATCCTCCTATTGACAGCTAAACAAAGTCCAGAGGCATAAAATGAATTAATATTATATACTTAGCAGTTGTTAGACTCAGGACTTCAAACTCTGTATTTCTATTTTAAGCCCATTTCTGCTCCTTTGCTCTTTAGTGCATTGTAAGCTTTGTTTTCTCTTTTATTCTCTCCCATTTCGCACCTCTTTTATTTCTCCCTCTCTCAGTAAATATTCTATGAATCTCGGCATTTTTGTCAGCACTAGGGATAAAATAAACAGGACTATAACTGCAGTAAGGCACAATTTTTTGCCTTCAAAGACCCATGGTGTTGAACACAGAGATGAGGCCGAGACCCTGCTGCGAGTGCTGTCGTGGACATTTATCACAGTGCAGGAACGGGATGGCACAGCACCATTTAGAGTGATGAGGAAGCTGAGAGAATACCAGGCAGGCAGAGTAGGAAGAAGAATGGCTCTTGAAGGTGTGTCTGTGTGTCCCTGAGTGTTTCTGCATGACTTCCAATTAGCAGAACAATTTGGATTTTTCTCTGGTGAGTATGTCCACCCACTCTCAAGTAAAAGACATGCATCTGTGTGCATGTATGTGTGGGTGCATGCATGTGCATGTGTGTGTGCTGTGTATTTGCCCAGATCATGCATTGCCTCGTGAAACTTGGTAATGGTATTTTCCTTTTCTGATTTATTCAATTACACGTTATCTTCTTTTTTCCTTTAGAAAATTGAAAATATACTGGCAAGTTATAAAGAACAAAATAACTCTCAAATTGTCAACTGTAGAATATACAAAAAAATAAAAGTTATGCCAGAAGTCATGATATATACCTGTAATCCCAGCACCTGGGAGGCTAAGACAAAAGGATCACAAGTTTAAGGTCAGACTGATCTACGTAGTCAGCTGGAGGCCAACCTGGGATACATAATGAAACCCTGTCTCAAAAAACAAACAAATAAAACAAAACAAAGCAAAACCTTAACATGATTTTCTGCTTGTCTTGTCTTCTTTTTAAACTAACAAAATTAAAGCATCCAAAGATATGTTTATTCATTAAGTGAAAATCTTGACAATGGACATGGCTTTTTAAAAAATTTTTTGGATAATCACCTTGCCCATAAACTCAATTCACAGTGAAGATGAACAATGTAACTGAATTCACCCTTTTGGGTTTGACCCAAAATATAGAGCTTCAGAAAATTTTGTTTGTTGTATTTTTAATTGTTTACCTGTTCACCTTGGTGGGTAACTCACTCATTGTGATTACTGTAGGCACCAGCAGGGCCCTAGGGACCCCTATGTACTTCTTCCTGTCCTATTTATCTCTTATAGATGTTTGCTGCTCTTCATCCATGACTCCCAAGATGCTGCTTGACTCTCTCTCTAGGACAAAAACTATCTCTTTTAATGGGTGCATGACTCAGGTCTTTGCTGAGCATCTTTTTGGTGCTGCTGAGATCATCCTTCTCACAGTGATGGCCTATGATCGCTATGTGGCCATTTGTAGACCCCTGCACTATACAATCATCATGAACCGACAGGTGTGCAGCTTTCTTGTGGGAGTGGCTTGGGTTGGAGGCTTTATCCATGCAACCATTCAGATCCTCTTTACCGCATGGCTACCCTTCTGTGGCCCCAATGTCATAGACCACTTTATGTGCGACTTGAACCCTTTGTTGAAACTCGTCTGCATGGACACCCACATTCTTGGTCTCTTTGTCGTTGCCAACAGTGGGTTCATCTGCCTGTTGAACTTTCTTCTCTTGATGGTCTCTTACATGATCATCCTGTACACTCTGAAGTCTCACAGCTTGGAGAGAAGGCATAAAGCCCTCTCCACCTGTATCTCTCACATCATTGTGGTCATCCTATTCTTTATACCCTGCATATTTGTGTACCTGCGCCCAGTAGCCACTTTCTCCTTTGATAAAGCTGTGGCTGTGTTTTATACCATGATAACTCCTATGTTAAACCCTTTAATCTACACTCTCAGAAATGCAGAGGTGAAAAATGCTATGAAGAAACTCTGGATCAGAAGTTGACTTCAATGGGGAAACAATCACAAAACAAAATTACCATCCTGCGAATATTGAAGAGAAAAGCTTATAATACCTAAGATTCAAAGCTAAGCAAAAAGTATACATCAAAGTATGCTGTTGGTGATAGACAGGTCTTTAAAGAAAGGCTTCAGTGTTCATTTGTTTAGTGGTATAAAAATCCCATTCAGAATTATTCATTGATCATACAGTTATCAAACTTTGGTCCATTGCCAGAATCAACGTATATTCTCAAGACTGAATTCTAGAAACAATGCAGCAGGACTGTTGTTTTCTAGGCATATCTGCATTTCAAGTAAATTACTCAGGTGTTTCTTAGCAGATGATCCCTGCCTAAATTTGAGGCAATCGTGGTATATATTATGCTTGTGTCCCCAGTCTGCTAATGAATCACTCTACTGACACATTTCCTGGGAAGATCTGTCACAGTAGAAAATAAGAGGATTATGAAAGCTCAATTTTTCATAAATCATGCAATGCACATACACTACATTTGCAATTACTCAATAAAAATGAAATATTCAGAGAAAACAGATATGCAACTCATTTCTGTATTCTTTCTGTGATGGGGAACACTCCAAAGTGGTGCTAAAGGAATGTTGGGGGCCATAGGGACATTCAATCTGCTTGGTCATTTGCATTCTGTCCTTTCCTGGTTGTCTAATCTTCTTTGATATTGTGCCTCCATTCCCTGAGATTGATACATTTATGGACATGATTTTCTCTTGAAAAATCTGCTTGAGGCTCAACAGTCATTTACTATAAATCTAGGTCAATACAGAAGGTGATCAGAATGTGAACAGACACGAAATACAGTGAGACCTTAGTTGAAAGGAGGTAGCACAGAAATACACTCAGACTCTGGATTCAGACTTCTTCAGTTTATACTGACCTGTGAAATTTAACTCTTTATTCTATAACCTTTTTTGGTCTGTAACAATGGGAGTAATAGTATCGCTTTCATAAATGTTTGGGGCCATTAAATGAGTTAAATGCTTATTAAAAGTGTCAGGCCCATAGTAAACTCTATAAAAGTGTTTTAAAGACAAATCATCAGTTGGTGCTGCCCCAACTTTTGCCCTATATTTCTTCTCAAACTAGCAGGGTGTTCATTGTTTCTGTGAGAAGACCTCCATGGACATATCCATGGGTGCTGTATTATTAGGAGAAAATAGGTATCCTTTTGTACAACCAATACTATGTCATATAACTATTTCCATGAAATTTAGCAAAGGACATGATTGTTTTTTTGAATCATTCTTTGTTCCTGGAAATCACATTAGAGTTTTGGATGATTTGGAAAGATAACAGAAAACAAGGTCAATAGAGCTAGTATTCCATTGTTATTCACTAGTTTACATAACTTTGTATGAGTTTCACAAAATCTCAGGATCTGAGTTCCTATATACAATGAAAATAAACATTTCATAAGGTTATTTAATTGAGGTTGATAAGACATTGTATCTAAAATATATATGCTCGTCACTCAGGGACTGTATAATAAATGTCACAGTCTTTAAAGTCTATCTTTCTTCTTCACCAGTATCTCATTTCTGTTTGACTTTTTAAAAGAGCCATGGTTTATACTTACAATTCAACTACATCTAGATACTAGGAGGTGATGAAGAAATTTCTGAATTCTGAGACTAAATCCTCTCAAATTAATGTAGGATGGATAAGCTTAACTGTGAAAAATTAACTATCAAATCTGAGCATCTCCAGGATGAAAATCAGGTTAAGGAAAAACCACAAAGTATAATGGAGATCAAAATTACTGTCCTATAAATATTGAAGAGAAAAGTATATAATACCTAAGATTCCAGGCCAAGTAAAAAGTAACATCAAAGTATGTTGTTGGAAGTAGACAAGCCTTTAAAAAGGCTTCAACTCTCAGTTGTTTAGCAGCATAACCTGAGCATCTCCAGATAATAGCAAGAAATTGGAACAAAATATATATTTGTATTAGTCACCTTTCTGTTGATGGTACAAAATTCAATCTTCTGTTTTAGTCACCTTTTATCACTGAAACAAACTTCCTGACACCCATAATTTAAAGAAGGGGAGATTTATTTTGGCTAGCAGTTTCAGTCCATTGTTGTTCAACTCCAAAGTACAGACCTCATGGCAGATGGGTACAGCAGAAGAAAGCTGCTCAACTCATGTCAGCTGGAAGCAGAGAGACTGAGATAAAGGACCTGGGGGCCAGAGAGAGTCCCTAGGTCATGTTCCTGTGACCGACACAAACATACCAAAGAGTGAGCTTCTCTAACCTCCTAGGCATCTCTCAAGGCAATCAAGTTGGAAATCAATATTAAGCACAATGCTATTGAATTAAAAAATAAACAAATAAGCACTGTATACCACACCTAAATAAACCTTTTAAACATATAGTGAACCCCACACTAGAAGTGGAAAACTTGATTATTTCATAACAGAAAAAATAATTGGGGAAAACATGGGGAAATAAGTGATGGTTGCATCCTTATTGGAGCCAAATAATTGGTCAATTTTATTTCTGACTGACAAAAGTCTCATAATGTTTCTGAAACGATTTTTTCCCTTGTTACATTTGTTCTGGCCCTAGTTGTGTGAAAGATCTAATTGGCATTGTTACATATTTGATGTTCTTTTAAAAAGTTGTGGAAAACCTCAATGAATTTAATTAAGCAGTAATCAGTCTTGGACATGTTGCAGTTGTATGATGCCATGACTGATGTCATTACAATGTATAAATTCTTCAATGATCTTTTTCCCTATAAATTAGAAGATGAAGCTAAGCATGGTGGTGCATGGCTTTAATCCCAGCACTCAGGAGGCTGAGTTAGGAGGAGCGTTGTGAGTTCGAGGCTAGCTTGGGCTACAACACGAGTTCAAGGCCGGCCTGAGCTACACAGTGCGACCCTGCCTCAAAAAAAAACCCAGGGCTGGGAGTTTGGCTCAGTGACTTAAGTGCCTGTCTGACAGGCGTGAGGTTGTGAGTTCAAGTCCCGGTGCCACACACACACACACACACACACACAAATATATATATATACATATATATATATATATATATATATATATCCTCTTAGTAACTAATATTTTAGAAGATTCTTATGAGGATGAAAAAGTAATCTAAAATGGCACGAGATTCTCTACTGCTGCTCTCAGACACAGGCATTCTACGGTGTTTCTAAGATTCTTCAAGTAAGAAATATTATCATTTATAAGAAGGATGAACTTGAAGGACAATAAGACTGGATACAGAGACAAATACTGCAACATAGAGTTAATAATAATCTATTGTATACCTGAATTTTGAAAAGAGGAAAGATCTTTAAGGTTCTCAACACAAAAAGTTACTGAAAAAACTTCTGGTGATGTAAAAGTTTTTGATGCATTATTAGCTTCATTGTGGTGAACACTTATATATATATATATATATATATATATATATATATATGTATATACATATATATATGTATATACATATATCTGTAGATAGATATAAATATAGATATCAATACATCATGCCATACACCAGAAAAATGCATTGTTTGAATTTGTCAATTATGTGTAAAGACAACTGAAAAATGAAAAATTAAAAGAAATAAAACACCAATAATGATACTATTAAAACATGAGTACTATTCAGTGCAATTTCATATTTCTTCACAATGGTTTTTATCTGTCAAGCATATTCCAGGAGTAATTTACAGTTATTGCATTTCAACTTTATTCAGGCTTTCCTTTTGGTTTTGTAGTTGTATCATCATTTTTATGAAGGTTATACTCATGAATTGGTTTGTTTTCAAATTTAAGAATCGTATATTTTTCTCTGGTGTAACAGATATATACTTATGTCATTTTTATTGTATCTGCATATCTTCTTTTCCCATTTGTAACACTGCTAATTTATTTTTGTTATTGAATTAAATTAGGGGTTATATAATGTAAGCTACTGGTGACAATAACTGAAATTAATTTTCCATTGTCTTCTAAAGAGTTATTTTTTAAAACCTAAAGAATAGTATATTTTAAAAATTATCTTTTAATAGCTCTTTAGATCATTACATGAGTTTTACCCTTATGTACCAATGTGGTTGATTATGTGATAATATTTTATTTCATTGGTTCATCTGTACATTTGTAGCACAGCATTTGCTAGTGTAACATGTTATTGTTTTCTTATAGTGTTGGATTTTGTTGGTTCCTTTAAAAGTATTTCTGCATTTATTATTTATCTTTTTGTTGTTGTTGTGCTGCTGGGGCAGGACATTCATTTTTTATTTTTCTAATTTTGAGACAAGATCTCTCATTAAATTGCTAAGTTGACCAGGCCTGGCTTGAATTACAATCCACCTACCTTAGCCTCCCTCAAAGAATATAGGTGAGTGTCAACAAACTTGGGTCACATTAATTTTCAGAAGTTAAAAGACTCCATAATTTTTGTATGTACAACATTTTTGTGTCATTTTATGCATTTAGCATCTGTAAAGGAATGTACCCCCTCAGTATTTCCTATGCTCCTATCACACTTAATGTTTGCTTTCACGGTAGTTGTTTGTACTTCTGGTTAGCTAACATGCCACATATATTTAAAAATTGTTTATTGTCTGTTTTCTATAGAATATAAGCTAATTGCTAGCTTCTCAGGACCTAAAACAGTGATGGGCACACTAAATCATTTATTAAATAAATGACTTGTTAAAACAATTAATTTTATTGTTCAAAATAATGGATTTTCTGACACTATTTAAAGTGGCACTGGGATCGCATTTTCGTTGAAGTTTGTGAGGAACAGTCATGGCCGGCATTTATAGAATGCTTATCATTTTCAGGAATTGCTCTTATTGTTCAATGTGTGTTTTCTCATTTGTTCCTCCGAGTGACACCTGTGCTGCTGTTACTGGAACCAACTTAGATTTGTGCAAAGACTTATGCAGGTTTAAACTCTGTGCAAGGTCCTTACTCAGAGAAATGAGCAATGTCAGACACCAAATTCCAGAGGTGTGGCCTGAGCTCGTGTATGGTGAAGACTGTGCAGGTGACGATGTCAAACACTTTATATATGAAGGAACTGAGCAAATTGCATCCATTGATTCTTTTACTCTTCACTGTTCATTTATAGTTCCATCTTTTATTCATGTTTTTCACTGAAGTACATTATAATTTTGACATAACCTCAAACTCAAGTAAAAGTTGTAAGAATTTCTGGATACTCTTCACTCAGCAAATATTCACATCTTTTTAAGTTTGCTTTTTCCTTCTTTCTGTGTGCTTTCACATTGAATCTGCTATATCATTACAGGCATATGTAAATATCATTATTTACTTGCCTTCATTTGTCTCTCATATGTAGTAGAGACATATTTTTCTGAAAGGTTTAAGAATATGTCATAAACATACTCATAGCACTTTAACCTTAATACTTCCCTAAACCTAACCCTTAAACCTCCAACCATTTGTAAAAACCAAGAAATTTTATTTCCTGAGCCCAGAACAGTGAAAAAAAATCAAGAAACTAAGGCTGAAGTAATATCATTATATATTAGTGGCATTGTTCAACTACACCAATAGTGTCTTTGTGTAACAAAAGACAATCCAAGATAGCACGTTGCATTTTTTTATCATGTATATGGCACTGATTCCCATAATGTGAAACTATTTCTGAATGTATTTTTTTTAATTTTCTGATATGGTTATTTGTGAGCAGTACAGGACACTTATTTTGTAGAGTGTACAGTGTATTCCTACTTGGGCTTGTCAGTTGTTGCTTTATGGTTAGATCCATTTAATGCCTTTGGAAGGACCACCTTGCTAAAGAATTCAGATCCTGAATTCTTCTAGATATCATATCAGGAGGTAGTTGCTGCCATTTGCAATGTTACATTTAATTATTTGGTTACATGTTCCCCCATGCTCTTCAATGTATCAAGCAGTGTTGCTCATGCTCTTCAACGTGTCAAGCAGTGTAACTTCTTGCCATCAGAAACACTTCAGAGTGTTACTTTTTTGAGATATTTTGCCACTGAAAACCTACCTGCCTTTCTCCTCTTTCAGAGTCATAGAGCCCATAAGAAAACTCAACTGTTTTGGGGCAGCCCTTGCATAGCATTTTGTAGTTTTGACACTGAGCAAGGGCTCAATGCCTGGTGCACATGGAAGACAATGACATTTCACTTAAATTTTGTTTTTAGTAAAAAGCTTTTATTGGGCTTGGATGATCAAGGACAAATGAGGAAAGCTCAAATCTCCCTGGTTTGCTGGTAGGAACAAAACTTAGAGGAGAGAGGAGAGAAATTCCTTAGTGCTTCAATGAAGAGAAGATAAAGGTTTAAAATTCTTTTGTGCAACTCGCGTCATCATGCCTCCTTACGTTTCACATTTTCCTTTGTAAAAGGTATTATATTGTTCCCTATGGACAATTTTTGAGTTTGTGATGCAAAAATTCATTGTTTGGAGGAGGAGCATCTTTTGTGCCTGTCTGCCCTTGCAAAGCCAGTTTCAAACTGACCTGTGGATTCTGGAGGCATTTCTTGAAAACCTTCTATGCAGATTTGTTATTGTAGGAATTCATATACAGGTGTGACCAAGCTTTAGCCACTTTCATTTATTGAAAGTGTATTCATTGACAATTGTTCATGTTTTTGGATGTTTTCTAAGGGATCAAAGAGAAAATAGTGAATATATTCCATGAGTATTCCATTAGTCTGAACCACACAAATTTTTAAGGGATTGGAAATCACCCATATTTGCGTTGCCCAGATTTTAACTTTCTTTCTACTTCCAGTGGATATTTGCCTCAAAAGACTGAAATGCTCTCCTCTAATAAGAAATAACTGGAAATTCAGATTTTTTTGATGTGCAGATATTCTAAATGCTGAAGTTGCAGAGAGCAGAGCTGGCCAGATTGGGAGAGACTGGAGGGTTGAAGCCATTCAGGATTACATCCCACTTCTGCAGCTAATGCAGAGCAAACCTGTGTTTTTCCTTCATCTCTAGGTGTCATCAGGATGGTAAGAGTCATCCTGATAATATAAAGATTCTAGTTGTGTCTTTTGTTTTTCGGTTTTGACATAATGACCCACATAAAGGGTAGGAGTACTTTGCTTTTCAAATGACTGTGGGACAAAAAAGATACATTTTAAGAATTTACTATTAACCATGATAGTGATTTTGAGTTTAAGATTTGGAATTTTACCTTATGTCTAGAAAAATTATTTGTTCTAATAAAACAATGTATTTTTCAAAGATTAACTATAATTATGCATAAATAAATTTCCAAATGTTTAATCATCATTAAACTTTGGAATGCTAATTTTAGCCAAGATGAAGAAATGCAGACATATTATTGTTCTTGACAAAAAATCTCTGAAGTAATAAGACAGAAAAAATTATTAGAGATAAAGGGAAAAGACAGAGTCCAAAATAGCAATAGACAAGGACTTCAACATACGACTTTCACCAATGAACAAAGAATTAACAAAGAAACATTAGCGGTAAATGAAGCAATGCAACAAAGGAATCTAACAGACAATGCAACATTTCATATGTAGGTGCAGAATACATTTGGAACAAAGAGCTAATGATGTTGCAGTGTTGTAGATTAATACAAAAATCTTCCCTCCACAGTGACCTAGAGTGTTGAGCAATTCATCCAACCTCCTGCTAGCTGTTCCACAAAGCCCATTGACTGGTCTGTGTCTCTCACTGATTTTGGTCTGGCCAAGGTGTTGATCTGTATTTTTCTCCCATGAGAATTTGCCCCTATTCTTCTTGTGAAAGATGAGGTAAGCCTGTTTGACTCTATACTTCTCATGTGAGATTTTGACCAGGTGTTGCTTTCAACCTGTACCCTTCCCTAGAGCATTTTGTCAGGAAGTGTTGTTGGACACTTACTTGATTCCTGTAGATCCTCCCTGCTAGAGTGTTAATTAACTTTTTGTCTCCCTACTAATAATGCCAGTTAACTCTAATAAACCTTATCTCTCATAAAGGCTATTTCTAGGAATTTTCTTTGGTCTCTCATTTTGAAATCCACTGTACCTCTCAGAGTCACCGGACTCTGGGCAATGCAGCTGGATACTGTTCAACCATAGAAGAAAATGAATTTCTACCATTTACACTAACATGAACCAGTATGTTAAATGAAACAAGTCACACAGAGATAGAAAAGTGCTAAGACTTCATTTATTTCTGAATTATAAAGCATTAGGCTCATAAAAGTAGACAATAGAATATTGGATACCAGCAATTAGCTAACCAACAAGGATATGGAGAAATGGTCAAAGGATATAAAACTTCAGTTAGGAGGGATAAATTCAAGAGCTGTATTTCACAACATCTTAAGTAGAGTTAATAGCAATGTACATTTCTTGAGAATAATATTTTCCTGAAAAAGACTAAGAGTAGGTTGTAAGTGTTCATATCACAAAATAAAATGATGTTTGGGTCATAATATAATATTTAGCTCAATTTAGGCAATGTGCAATGTGTATATATTTCAAAATAATGTATTATGCATCATAAATATATACAGTTTTCTCAATTTAAGAAACAAAACATTAAACAAATGAAATCATAAAAGAAATTTCTATTTATCAGGTGAAATAATAGAGTAACAAAAGAAAAAGTCTTAATAGAGAAGATTTTGTGTCATGCATTCAATAATGAATTAATATACAAAACACATAAATAATGCTAGTAACTTAATAACAATAGGAAAACACACCTAGAAAAAATATAAATACAAATATCATATAAAATTGGAAAAATAGTTTGCAGTAAACATGAAAATATGCTCAACATCAGCAGAAATACAATGCAAATTAAAATTGCAATGAATGGGTGGTCTGGTACCCACTATTTTACAAAATTATTAAGCATTTTATATTATCAAGCATTTTACCAATGAATGTAGAGTGAGTGAACTACACTACATTGCTAATCAGAGTGTAATTCACAACACAGACTTAGAAAAAACTTGCAATCAGTTGTGAAAGGGAATGTATAGTTATCCTACTTATCATCAATGAATTTCAGTAAGAAAAAATTCTCATAAAGCATACATTGTGCTTCATATTGCAATGAAAACAAATCTAACTTCTTCCCAGTTTTTGATCTTTTGAGATCACAACAGTTTGGTGAAACTGCTATACACATATATATTTCCTTACTTGTTTTTCTTTTATGAAAACAAAATAAGAATACCAAAAATGCACATGGCAAATAATGAGGAGAATCACAAAATTATGTTGATAAATTGGATTGGAATGTTTTCTAAAACAAGTGTATATGCTGTAATCAAGCACTAGAATACACTTACAAATGCGGATGTATTAATGGAATAATTACCATAAAAATAAAAACTCATTCTTTGAGCTAGTAAAATGCATCTAAGTATGATTTAATTTTTTCTCATTAATTTGGATGATATCAACCTTTCAAAAGTAGTCTGGACACATTTTAATTCTTCTTTTATCCCTTTCCTCTCCATTCCCTCCCTTTTCCCTTCACCTCTGGGTCCCATTCTCAATCACGTAAAAATTTTTTCCCCATCTCCTTTTACCTATATTTTATTTTACTATTTGTTTATTCACTTATGTTTTGTGTGTTCACTATAAGAGAAAGCATGCAATCTTTAAACCTTTGTTTCTTGCTTATTTCACTGATGATTAAGGTCTCAAAGTGCACCTATTTTCTTTTTTTATTTTAAAGATAGTAAAATCCAACAAAACATAACAGAACAAACTCAGTCAAAACAAAGCAGTAGAGCTGGTACACAACTTCAATGAAAGATACTATGAAAACAATAGCTTCTATAGTATATCTTGTTATTTTCAGAATAGTTGACCATTCCAACAGATATAGTAAAATCAACTCCCCCAAAAACCACACAATAAAACCAATAAAAACAGTATAAAATAAGGCCAAAAAATTAATCAGAATAAAGCAAAACAATTTATTTTTAATATATGACTCAAGTTTACCTTTTTGGCAGAGCAGTCTTCCATTGTGTGTAAATGCTGTATATGTTTTCATCCATTTATCTGTTGAAGAACATATAGGATGCTTCCAAGGTTTAGTTATTAAGCAGAATGGGATTATTATGTAGAGGAAACATGTACTAATGAAAAATAATTTTTAAAAAGTCACTTTTTAAATGGCTACAAGACCTATGACATAATAGAATAAACAATTTTTGTTAGACTCCCAGAAAGATGGTAGAGTGGTATGTAGCAAAGAAAAAGCATCTCTGATATTTCCTATCCAGACAATGACAAATAGCAATGCATGGGAGAGAAGAAGGAGAGAAATGGGTCCCAGGCACACAGCAAGGATCTGAAGTGAAAATTGAAGCCCACAGGGAGATCAAAGAGAGATACTTCTATAAAATAGAAGGAGATGGCAGGCAGCACTTTTTTCCTGAACCTGGACTCACTGCATGGAAGGGGCAGATGGAACCTGCAGATGCATGGTGATGACTGGTAACTTCAGAGTCCCTCAAAGAGAGACACATCAGTGGAATGGAGCAGTGGGTTCAGTGGCTGGTGATTTATTTGGGTTCAGAGTCATCTTGGAGAGGGGCCAATTGACCTCAGAACTCAGAACATCTTCAGGTTGGGTTGGGGAGTACAAGTCTGCTAAATGTCATGAAGCCAATTTCAAACTAATAAGGAACCAAGTTCAAGCCAGCAGGAGGCTCACAGACTGTTTCAGGCTGAACAAATCAGGTCATAAACCAGTCTGAACTTCAGTGGAACTAAAGGTACAGGCTTGCTGGGATTATCCACTACCTCACTGCAAAGATAAAGCAGGCTTGCGGGAATTAATCACCTCACGTCTGGACTCTGTCTGCCCACATGGCATACCAGTGATGGTAAAGACATGCCGTGAAGTGGACTTTTTTTTTGTCTTTTTGATACTGGGTTTCACTGGACTTGAATTAAATTTGTGGCCCAGGCTTGCTTTAACTCATAGCAATCTTCCTACCTCAGTCTCCCAAGTGCTGAGTCACAGATGAAATTAAAGAAGCTAGACCATTGCTATGATCAAACTGTAATGCTGATACAACATACTGGAACTTATGGGACACAATGAAAGCAATTCTAAGAGGGAAATTTATAGCAATGAATACCTGTATCATGAAAATAAAGTGAGTTCCAATAAACAACATAATGTTGAATGTCAAGCTTCTAGAAAAAAAAAAAGGAGCACATCAAGCCCAAAGTCCATTAAAGGAATGAAATTATAAAGATTAGAGCAGAAATTAATGCAATAGAGACTAAGAAAACATATAAAAATCAGTGAATCAAAGAGTTGGTTCTTTGAAAGATGAAGTGAAATTGATTAAACTTTAGCCAACATTGCTAAAAAAGAAATACTCACATCAATGCAATTAGGGATGAAAAGTGAAATCACAACAGATCCTGCAGAAATTCACAAGATCATCAATACCTACTTTGACAACTTGCATTCTAATAAGATAGAAAACAAAAGAAATGGACAGATTCCTACTTACATATAAAGTACCAAAGCTTATGAAGAAGATAGAAAAATTCTAAATAAACCAATGTCAGTCGATTAAATTGAAGATGTAATTAAAAACCTACCAACAAAGAAAGACCCAGACTCTGATGGATTCATAGCTGAATTCTACAAGAAATTTCAAGATGACTTTATGCCACTACTTCTCAAACTCTTTAATGAAAATGAAAGTGAAGCAGTACTCCAAGATTCATTCCTACAAGCAAGCATTATCCAGATACCGAAACCAGAGAACAATAAAAACAAAAACAGGGGCATGAGCCAGACTCTCTACTGAACACAGACACAAATTCCTCAGCATGAAACTAGGAAACAGAATTTTGCAAATCATCAAGATTATATACAGTGATCAAGTAGGATTCACCTTTGTGATATAGAGATGTTCCAATGTATGCAAATCAATAAATGTAATATACCATTATAACAAAGCTGAGGACAAATCATACAATCATCTCAATAGACACAGATAAAAAGCATTTGACCAAGATCAACACACATTCATATTAAAAACCCTATGGAAATTTGGAATAGATGACCTTTATTTTAATCAGACAAAAGCCATCCATAAAAAAAACCCACTATCATATTTAAAAAGACCAAAACTGGAAGATTTTATTGTAAATCAGGAAGCAGGCAAAGATGTCCACTGTCACCACTCTTAACAGAGTTCTTGAAATATTAGCCAGAGCAATGGAAAAGGAATTAGGGTAGGAAAGAAAGGAATTAAATTAGAAATTACATAGAAGATGCCAAAGACTCCACCAAAACACTTCTAGATTTAATAACCAGATTCAGTAGAGAAGTTGCATACAAAGTCAACACTCAAAAATCAATAGCAATTCCTGTACACAAATAAACTGAGAGAAAAATTAGGAAAACAACAAATGTCACAATAGCATCCTAAAAACTGAAATAGTTAGGAATCAATTTAATTGAGGAGCTCAAACATCTCTACACTGAAAACAAAAATAATCTGAAAAAGGAGATGAAGATGATATCACAAAAGGGAAAGATATCACTTGCTCTTGAATGAGAAGGGCCAAGATAGCAAAACGGCCATACTTCCAAAATTCTTGTACTGATTTAATTCAGTTCCAATCAAAATATCGTTAACATACCTCACAAAACTAGGAAAAATATTCCTAAAATTCATTTGAAGGCAAAGGAGACCTCGAATAGCAAAGGCAATTCTGAACAACAAAGGCAAGGCAAGAAACATCTCGATCTCTGATTTGAAATTATAGTATAAAGCTGCTGTGATAAAAGCAACAAGATACTGGTGAAGACCCATGGATCAGTGGAACAGATTAGAAGATGCAGAAACAACGCTAGATTTATCAACCACCTTGTCTTTGACAAAGGGGCAAAACATTCACTGGGAGAAAGATAGTCCCTTTAATAAATGGTGCTGAAAATAATGGCTTTCCACATGTGAAATACTAAAACCAGACCTACATCTATGTGGATACACTGATATAAAATAAAAATGCAACAAAGATATGAATATTAAAATAGACACACTAAATCTGCTGGAAGAGAGAATAAGTAAAACTTGACATTGTTATAGGCAAACACTTCATGAATAAAACCCCAATCAGACAGGAACTATCACAGATAATCCACTCCTGGGATTTCATCTTATTGAAAATATTTGGAAGCAAAAGAAACCAACAGTAGAGTGCAAAGATAACTCAGAGTTGAAAAAATTTTTTCATCTGTTTCTTAGACAAAGGAATATCTAGAATATATAAAGAATTTTGAAAACTCACACCACTTAAGTTTAAAGACCCAATCCAAAAATCGACTTCTGAGATGAATTTATGCTTCTATGATGAAGAAATGCAAATAGGAAATAAATATATAAGAAATGTTAAATATCACTGGTCTTTTGAAACTTACAAACCAAAGCCATGCTGAAATTTCATCTCACTGTAGAAAAATTGAGAATTATCAAGAAATCAACTAATAATAAAAGTTGGCAGTGTTGTGTGAAGAAACTAACCCTTGTCTGCTGTTGGTGGGAGTGTAGACTTGTGCGATCACTGTAGAAATCTGTGTGGAAATTCCTGAAAAAAATTGTGACCCCATTTGAAACAGCTATTCCCCTTCTGATTATCTTCACAAAATAATTAAAAACATCATAGCACAGTGATATATGCACACTCATGTATACAGTGGCACATTTTGTAATATATAAACCTTGGAAACAATTCAAATGCCCATCAATTGATAAATGGATAAAAAGATGTGTCTTTTTTAATACAATGAGGTACTACTCAGTTATTAAGAAGAATTCACTAGAGACATTTTTAGGTTTATGGATGAACTTTAAGATCATATTCTTAAGTGAAATATATTGACCACACATGTAAATATCACATTGTCTCTCTGGTGTGAGGAACTCAGTGTGTAAATAAGGACCAAAATGTCTAGTAAATATTGTGAAATAGGAGAAAATTGTTCAAAAGGAAAAGACCAGGGAGAGGAGCAGGGAAATGAAGTAAGGGAAAAAATGACAAAGAAGGATAAAATGGAACAAATCTTTGTAAATAAAGAGGGAAACAGAGGTTGAAAGGAGGTGAGGGAAAAGGGAAAAAAGTAGGTACCAAGATACATCATGTAGAGGTACAAATTTTCTATGATGAAAGTAATCAATATCTATATCTAAATTGTGCCAATAAACTCAGTAATAAAATAATAATTTTATTATCAAAAAGAGCAGTTTATTTTCATTATCTAGAAATTTAAATCTCATTTCAATAACAATTGAAAAATACAAAGTTTCTGTGACCCTTTTTTTATTTTTTTCTTACTAAAGGGAACAACCTTTTTTTTTTCTTTTGGTACCAAGAATCAAACTCATGACCTTGCACTTGCCAGGTAGACATTGTGCCACTAAGGTAAATCCCCAGCAGGAATCATCTTTTGTTTCTCTCCCTTACTCTGTAAAGACTGCTCCTAATCTCATAGAATTTATTGTACTCTCTGATGGTTTTACATAAGAAACAAGAACAGTCACAGGGATTTCACCCTGTTGACATCACCATCTTTCTTAGAGTTGTGGTCTCTTTGTGAAATTAGTAGCAAACAGCCTTGGTGTGATATGTACATTTATATTCTATCTTTATTTAACATTCTACACCAGAGTTTTCTCATAGCATTTTTTATTTCTGAATTTCTCAGGGTATATATTAAAGGATTCAGCATGGGAGTAATAACAGTATAAAACACACTTACAGATTTATCAATGGGAAAGGTAGAAACAGGTCTAACATAAACAAAAATACAGGGAACAAAAAAGAAGACAACTACAGTGATGTGGGAGCTGCACGTAGAAAGAGCTTTTTTCCGCCCTTCCTGACTTTGAGTTTTAAGAGAGCTCAGGATGAAGCCATAGGAGAATAGCAGGAGGATAAACACCACCATGCAGATGGCTCCACCATTGGCGACCACAGTGAGGCCAATAAAGTAGATGTCAGTGCATGCAAGTTCCAGTAATGGGTACATGTCACAGCCAAAATGATCAATGACATTGGGACCACAGAAGGGGAGACTAGAAACAAAGGCAAACTGAACCATAGAGTGTACAAAACCTCCAGTAAAGGCCACCACCAGCAGGAGGATGCAAATCCGTCGATTCATGATGCTCAAATAGTGCAGAGGCTTACAGATGGCCACATAACGATCAAGGGCCATCACCACCAGGAGGAAGACTTCAGCACCCCCAAATAGGTGTTCCACAAGGAGCTGAGTCATGCAGGCTGAGAAGGAGATGGTCTTTCTATTGCTGAGTAGATCTATAAGCAATTTGGGTGAGATGGCAGTAGAATAAGCAGCATCCATGAGTGAAAGATAGGCAAGGAAGAAGTACATTGGGGAGCCCAAGGAGGGGCTGGCGCGCACAGTCACCATGATGAGCATATTGCCCACCACTGTCACAGTGTAGATGAGTAAGAAAATGATAAATAATGCCATTTGCCCATTGGGATCCTGGGTGAGGCCCAGGAGGACAAATTCTGTGACATTGTTGTTATGTGCCATTCAGTCTTTTAGAAGACTTGTTTCAGAGATGAGAGCTCAGGAGAACAGAGCCTGCCAGGAAAACACAAATAGAAAAATGAATCCATTCTATTGTGCAGCACATCTTCATCATGTGTTCTACAGTAGTGAATTCACAGAAAACATTTAGTTAATAGTTTTCTATTTCCTATTTCAAGAGGCCAAATAAACCTTTTCTTGGTGTTATTGTTTCTCCCCGAATGATTATTTTTGAGAGGAGATCCTCTGTTATTAGTTCTATCTCTGTCACAGGTGATAGACTACAGAGAAGATTAGTAAAAAAAAAACCTCAATCATCTTTACAAACTTATTAACTCTTTCTTTTAAGTATATCATGCATTGACATAGAAATCACCAATGATGAACAGGAGAAATGTTCTTGATGCCACAAAATATTCTCTCTATGGTGATAATAAATTCTAGATTATGAGCAAATATAAACTCAGTCATTTTAGTTTATAATATTTGTGTGGAATAACTTTATCATCTGATCTGTATTATACTAAAGATACTCCTCTTCTGGGTTGTTCAGCTGAATACTATTGCACCCTACCACACATTAGATGCTCAGTCTTTCAAACATCAAAGAATTCTCATTCATTTTTAATATCTTGATAAATCTCAAGGTAATAAATTTTGTAAAATATCAAATAATTACAAAATTATTTAGCATATTAATTCCTCTAGTGATTACTTTATTTAAACATGATTTTTTAGTTTTAAGATCTATAATCTTGTCCATCCTATTCTTGTCTATAGAAAGTTCCTAGCAAATTTATGTTCTTTATCCTGATTTTCAGCAATGATATTTAACTGAACTGAACTAATTCATGACTATGAACAACCAATGAATTGACAGCTGTTACTGTAGTAGATTTTTGGGATTCTTAATGTAAACTAGATACTAAAAAATGGTAAAAATAGAAAAGGAAAAGAGAGGTTGCTAATAGTGTCACTTGGTGTTATATAGAAGATTTCCTATGTACTGAGAGTGCCTAAAAATAGAATTTCAGTGTGCAGATTCAAAGAAAACATTCTAAAAATAGTCTATCTATTCTTAAGGTGAAAAGGCACCTGTGCGTGTGATTTTCTAAATATAATCACAAATATTTCTAAGCTTATTGAAAAATAAAGGTTTTAATTAGATGAGATCAGAATTCTTCCCATTCCAACTATGTGCAGTTCTCTTAGTGCAGGCAGGGCTACCATTTCTTACTCTAGATGTTTGTGTTTCTTCATATTTTACAAGTAAATGACACTTTGCATGTGTGTTATCATGACTTCAAAAATGCCAACGTGTAGCAAGTAAGATGCAGATGACTGCAGCATTTACCTTTTAAGGTTATTTTTTTTTACATGTCTAGAACACTGTAGACAATCTGATAATGTCTAAATATTTATTTATTTTTATTGTTTTTCAATGTTTCACTGTAAACATTAGTCTCTGAGAATTTAATCTGAATTATAGATGCAGTCCAGGCTATAAAGAATAGTATACTTGTAACTATGAATACTTTCTTTGAACATAGATTAAAATTGTATACTTAGAAATATCATATATATACATATATATATATATATATATATATATACATATATGTATATATATAAGTGCTAGCACCATTTACCTAGGATATATTGTAGCTAAAAGCAAGAGAATTCCATGCACATGGACTTGGTAGTGGAGGAAGAGTCCGATAAGCCTTCAGAAGCCAGTTGTGAGGGACCATTCACTTCTCACTCAGCAGACTTCTCCCCTCTTACTCAGGAGATGTGCCAGTGTTGAAGCTACAGACCAAAAAACCATGATTGCTGAAGAGTGAAAGATTATATATGATGCTCTTATTTCCAAAACTTACTTTCTGAAATATTTGCCCTCCTTAATGAAGTGTAAATTTCAAGAGGATATGTCTATAAGCCAGGTGTTTTTCCTTTTTTACATGTTAAAATTAAGTAACATAAATTATGCACTAAACTATAGTGCATGTCATCAATAAAATTGAAAGATGATGTATGATTCATCTCTCAAATTGATCTTTTAATATTTTTCTAGAAAACATATCATAAGTACCTAAAATGTGTCTTTTTCTTGGTGAAAACACAATATTGTAGTAGCAAAATGCTCTATATAGTTCTTTGCAGTAACAGTCTCAGAAAACTCTTTAAATGACAGTACGTGAGTTACTTTCCTGAATATGAATGTCTCTATGTACAAGTACTTACATATTTTCTGGGACAATTTTAAGGTTCACCCATAAAAACCTATGTAAGTATCCAGAGCAAAGATATTTACTTTATTATTGCATTATTTTCTAGTATACTTTATCTCATATGCAATCTTATGTTTTCCTGCTCACCCATACATATACCTAAAAGAAACCATACTTCTTTGTTGGCGTATTATGCAATATACACCATCCTATGAACTTAGATAAAAATTCATTAGTTTATTTGTTGTGCATGCAAAATGTATCACTTGTCATTTGACAGAATGCAAAATAAACACTTATCCAGTATAATACTAAAACCAAATATATTTTGCATGCTCTAATTAATGTCTATGTTTTGCTGGCTTTATTAGTCCAATTCAGATACCTACAATGAGAATACAGACTTTGCTGCAACTCAGTAGGTAACAGGAATTTCCAGCCAGCCTCCTCTGTCAGTTGTTTTATGAGCCCACATTTTGGGTCTTGTCCTGAGTTTGGAAAAGAAATCGAGGCTTCTTTCACTGAAGTTAACTGTAGATGTGTCATGTAGCTGCACAAGATCATAAAACACATGAAAATATGAGACCGACCAGTGCCTCTAGAAATAGTTCCAAGTGGTTTCGGTTCCCATACTTCAAAATAGTATTCTCAATACTTTTGTCTCTCAGAGAATTCTTAAATTTTATAAAACAGATGTCTAAAATATAAAGACATTTAAATAACTTTTACCATATAAAGTAGTGAGATATTGTCACCAGTTGAAAGAATACCTTTATGCACAAACATTCCAAGCTTTCATGACTACATAAATTTGACATAACCAGTGAAATTAACCTGGCCAAGCTCATTATTTGGTAGGGTAAACTTTTACCAAAACTAAAATTAATTTTACAGAATTTTCTCAAATATGTTGAAGAAAAATAATAATTTTATTAGGAGATTTATGGTATTATTCATTTGCTTACCTATTAAATTCTGTGCTTAAAAAAGCAAAGACTTACACACAACTTCATGACATTTGCAGATACATAAAGACATTTAAATATGATGTTAATATTCATAGCAGAAAGGTATTTTGAAATTTTTACCTGCTGGAAGACATCTTTATAGGAAAAGATAGGTGCTGTGTATTCAGTTATGTAAAAAACTGACCTAATTAATGGAAATTTCCATGGTTATATGCATTATTTGATGGTCACGTAAAGAAAAAAATTCACAACACAAAAGTTGGTTATGTGATTTTTTTTCTCCTTTCAATAACTTATTGTCAAATAACCAAAAAGTTATTTGTTTTCAGGGTTTCAAGTGGCATTCATGTGCCTGATTTGACAATTCAGTGTTTTTGAAACAGTCATCATGGAAGTTTTCTCACAAGTAGAAGCAGAACTCTCCAATCTTTCAGTCATTGAAGTGGCATTTTCCTAAGTTTCTTTTTGTTTTTCATTTAAAACTTGTCCCTATAACCTCCAAATTCATCCTAAGAAACTGATCTAAACTGTCGACTTCTAAAAACAACAATAGTATAAGAAGAAAGCATGGCACGTCCATGACCGGATATTTGCTGAACACATGCTCCAGCTGGGGCAGAATATGAGTTTTCAGAAACCTCCTGGGCCACTGTAACAGGAGAGTAATTCTTCTAGTTACACACACAGATAAAGTCTATGACGTTTCTGCATCACCACTATTTTCGTGGATCCATTTGTTAGAATACTTGGAGCAGATTCAAATGAAGTAATCTCCCCTGAACAGTTTTCTCTGTATGACAATCCCGAGAGGAAAGAGATTTGGGTTTTTCCAGGAAAGAGTAGCTAACTGCCAAGTGACATGAAAATCTCTAAGATGAAAAGATTTCAAAGTGTAAGATTAATAATCAAATGGTTGAAATATTTAGTTAATGGAAGGAATATGCAAGCCAGCATCAAACAGTCAAAAATTCCTCACCAAGTTACAACCCAACCATAGTGTCCTTACTCTGGAAACTTGCAAAAACAAGGAAACCCTGCATTTTGGATTTCCTTTCAAAATTAGAGAATAATTCAGACAGCCATAAATAAAAAACCTGAAAATCTGAGAGGAACATTCTATAGTTGCTTTATTAAGAGGGAAGGCAAATTAAATTAGAGTTCTGCCAGGAGGAGCATCCTTTGAAAACATCCAGGCTTTCTCATGATAACACAAAGGGGCTTATTCTTGATATAGGAGTAGTAAAATTCAATAATATTCAAAGGAACTCAAACTTAGCTAGACTCATCTAAAGTTCATTGAATTAAAGTTAATTGTGTATTTTACTTTTCCAGTTTATACACATTTATTGCAGCACACTTCCAGCCTTGGTTGCTATGGCAACAGATATTGAGATGAATGGATAACAAAATGTGTATATGCACAATGGAATATTCTTCAGCCACAAAAATGAGTAAAATATATGGTAGCTTTAAGGAAAAGGGATGGAATCAAAGACCTTCATGTCAAGTGAAATAAGACAGACTCAAAACTCAAATATCAAATATTTTCTCTAATATGAGAAACTTGGATAAACAAATTATGGATATTTTTAAAAAGAAAGATGACATAAAAGTAGGAAGAAAGACCACTCAGTGCAGCTAGAGCAACCATGCAACTTGTCTTGTGATGGAGAAGACAGTAAAAGCAACCTTGCTCCTCCCTGTGAGATTGAGACCTGACGTGGACAAGGAAAGTCTTGTGCAGTTGGAGGCAGCACTGAGAACAGGAGACACTGTTTCCTAAGCATTGCTCCCCACCCCCACCCTGTCAGAGGCAGCTGTTGGTGAATAATCTACAGTGGTGCCAGGCACACGATTGTGCAGCGGAGCAGCAGTAGGTGAACAGCATTGCCATTTTATTTCAAAGGATTCAGGGTTTGAACTCCAACCGCAGAAGAGAGACTGGGGTTGATTCACTGCCCACCTCCTGGCCTGGAAGGATCATCCAGTTACAGTAGACAGCCATCAGTATGACAGCAGACTGAGGGGAATTCTGCTGAGATGTAGGATCTGGAATCATTGGACTCCACTCAGTAAGCTTCCTAAAGCCAATATCAGCCCTAGCCACAAAGGACTGGAAGCAAGGAGGGAAATGATCTTGTACAGCTGGGACAATAGCAGTGCCTCTGCTATAGAACCAACATGTGAGCAGAGTCAGTGTGTGGCCAGAATCAGCCCCACACCCAGTAGTAAGCTTCCTGCAGATATGGTGGGGTTATTCAGTATGAATTTGGGTTCAGACTAGGGAACTAACACAGAACGAGGGACATCAAGATACTTTTTTTGTTTTTTTTTGTTTTCCTTTTATTAATTTGCTTTCATTTGGGGGTTTTGTTTAGGTTTTGACTTTTATTGTTGGTTTGTTTTCTCTGTCTTCTCTCTCTTTCCTCAATGGTCTTCATTGATTTTCTGATAGTTTTTATATCATTGAGCATCATCTCTATTCTTCCTCAATTGCCTCAATTTTTTTTGGTTTTCTTTTGCTTTCTCCTTCATTGTTTCTCTCCTGTCCTTTTCACTAGCTTCCCAAGGTTTGGGGGATCATCCTTTGTCCTTCAGTCTTGTTTATATTATATATCTCTTGTTATCACTCTATGCTAAAATTGATTAAATAGAAACACAAGGATGTTTATTAAGTTGCTGAAGGTCACTCAGAGAGAAAAAGAATTAACCTGGGATTGCATCACAACCTCGGCGTCTCCAGCGCACACATTACTCCTGACGGTACTATGCTGTAGGTCTTAGGATGTGTTGAATACTGTCTATGTCCATAATAAAGGTGAAATTTGGAGTCGTTATTTAGTTACTATAGTTGTGATATTAAATTTGCCACTGGGTAGCGCTTTTTAGGATCCAGTGATGGACTTGAAAGATTTTACTTGATTATATAAATATTTCACCAGATTAAAAGACATTAGAGTTATGCTAATATTATTGTAGACAGTTTCATTAGACAGATTCTGAGATTTTCTTATTCAATCCCCTTGGTTTTTTCAGCATTTCTAATTGCATTTTTTAAAATAACTTCTATCTATGCCATCTCACACAGAGAATGGACTTATCCCTTCAGGAGTCTATGTTTTTGGAGTCTACATAGTGATGTACTTAAGCACACATGCAGAGGTCAGTGGCAGTAAAGTTCACATTAGTTAAAAATTTTTACTAAAATCAGGATAGTGTATATAAGCTTGTCAGGAATTTGGTACATGCAGGGATGAAATGGAAAGAACTGTGCTCTTGAAAAATGTGATCATCACATTCATGCAAACTTTTTTCTGTAAGGAGCAGTGTGTTGAATGATTTTGTATTTTTAGTTCAGCCTGTTAGCGTTGAATGAGAGATTACTAAGATTCAAACTCCTTTTAGATTTGCATGAACAAAACCTCATACTGCATGATCATGGTATTGACCTGGACCTTCCCAGGTGGATGTTGCATTTTGTGCACAGATTGTGTTGTGACATTATTCCCTACAAATGCCATCAACTTGAAAGACTGAACATATGTTAGTTAATGTACTTATTGTTCATTTCCATAACTAGAAAATAGATTTCACAAAAATTATTTCTCCTATTTCTCCTTTCTGATTTCTTTGATATGAAGAAACATATTTGAAAGAAAATGTGAAAGGTGTTCATGACTGGAATGGCTTCATCTTTCTTCTCTACAGATATCCACTGAAATAGAACCTCTTATTTGTAACTCCAAAAGTATCATCTAAGGTGAATTAAAATGATGAACACAGCAATTGGGCTATATGGAAGAGAATCTCAACTGATGCCTACTAAATGTTAGTACGTGTTCACCACCATGGAAGATATGATAATAAAGATGTGCTATGTGGCAGATTGGATCATTGTCCTTCTCACAATTTCCTATCAGGTCATCTTTTCCTCATCTCTTCTATCTGAAACTAGCTTTTAACAAGGCTGAATGGCACATAGCAACAATGTCACAGAATTTGTCCTCTTGGGCCTCACTCAGGACCGCAATGGACAAGTGGCATTATTTGTCATGTTTTTACTGTGAAAGTGCTGGGCAACCTGCTCACTGTGGTCACTGTCCTCACTAGTCCCTCCTTGTACTACACTAGCTCCCCAAAGTACTTCTTCCTTGCTATCTTTCACTCATGGATGCTACTTATTCAACTGCCATCTCACCCAAGTTGCTAATAGACCTGCTCAGTGACAGAAAGACCATCTCTCAGAATTCAAGGGCCAGTTCTCTATGGGACACCTATTTGGTGGCGCTGAGGTCTTCCTTCTGGTGGTGATGGCCCTTGACCACTATGTGGCCATCTGTAAACCTCTGCACTATTTTACCATCATGAATTGGTGAGTTTTCATTCTTCTGCCAGTGGTGGCCAGTGCTAATGTTTTGTACACTCTCTGGTTCAACTTGTGTTTGTATTAAGTCTGCTCTTCTGTGGCCCCAATGTCATTGATCATTTTACCTGTGATATGTACCTGTTACTGGAGCTTGCATGTACCAACACCTACTTTATTGGCCTCATTGTTGTTGCCAATGATGGGGTCATCTGTATGTTTATCTTTATCCTCCAGCTTATCTTTTATGGTTTCATTCTAAAATCTCTTAAAATTCACACTCGGTAAGGTTGAAAAAAATCATTTGCTATCTTCACTCTGGCAGCCATCATGGAAAATCTCCAGAGGTAACCAGCTAGGAGACAGCAGCCAGCCCCACCCCTGCATGCACTCCACCAGCCATCAGGGATCCAACACAGGCTGGGAAAAGCAGCAGACAGCCCTGCATTAGTGCACCCAATGGCCATCATCAGATGCCTGTAGCCAGCACTGGCTAGAAGAACCAAACAGTCTCACCTCAGAAAAATTGTAGCCAATGAGGGGAGTGCCAAGGACCCTACTACACACTTGTCCAGAAGAGCACAGGAATATGTCAAGACAAAGAAGCAAGAGGCAGTCTCTGGCCTCCAAACAAAACAGTGCAAGTCCACGAGACATAAACACAGAAGAGATCAGGAGTTGCACACCTGAAGTTTCTGAAGTGATGGCAACTGAAGTAAAGAAACAACTTCATGAAGTTATAAAAGAAATTAGAACAGAAATACTGTCTCAGGTAAAAGAAGAAATGAAAAAAATAATAAAAGAATTGCTAAGCACCTCTAAGGAACACATACATTAAAAAATGGAGGAGCATAGGTAAATGAGGGGAACTTTGAATGAACAATGTAAAAAATATTTAGAATACATGAAACAGATTCAAAGAGATATCCAGGAAATTAAAAACTCCATTGAAAACTGGTAAGATCACTTGAAAGGAACTCAAGATAGACTTTCAAACCATGAAGACAGATTTGCAGCTTGCAATCACAAAAGGAAAGATCTCTTAAAAATAACAAGGAACCAAGAAGTCACAATTCAACAGCTGCAGGACAGCCTAAAAAATAAAACTTAAGAGTAGTAGGTGTGAGTGAAAAAGCAGGGGTCAATACAAATGACATTAAAAGTCTATTTACAGAAATAATATTAGAAAACTTCCCAAGCATGGCAAAAGGAAGTGACATTCAGATAAGTGAGGCATATAGAACTCCAGCTAGCCATAACCAAAATAACCTATACCCAGACATATAATAATCAAGATTCCAGAAATTCAGCACAAGAACATGATATTAAAAACTGATAGAGAAAAGAAACAGATCACCTATGAAGGAAAACCCATCAGAATCATGACAGATTTCTCAACACAAACCATCAAGTCAAGAAGAGCTTGGAGTGAAGTATTTCAAGTCCTGAAAGAACAATTTCTGACCCAGAATGATGTAGCCTGCAAAACTATCTTTCAAAATTAGTGGAGAAACAAGATACTTCCATGACAAAGTACAACTGAAGGAATGCATGACAACCAAACCAACTCTACAAAGAATACTGAAGGACATTCTAGAGAGAGATTAAAAGAAAGAACATGGTTCCAGGAACAGTAGCAGAGGGAGATCGCTGAGTGGGGCAGACAATTGAATGGAGAGGAAAATTAGGCAGCCAATGGCAGGAAAATAGCATGTAAGAGACAAGGCAGTGCATGTTGGATATAACCGTTAATGTAGATGTTCTCAATTCACCACTAAAAAGAAACACAGGCAGAGTGCATCAGGAGACAGGATCCATCAACATGCTTTGTACAAGAAACACATTTAACTTGAAAGGGGGTTCACAGACTGAAAGTCAAAGGAGACAGAACAATGCTCTGTGTGATAGGCAACAAGAAAGAAGTGGGGGTAGCTTGTCCGTTAGCTGCAGAGTGGACAAGAAAAATATGGTATTTTTATACAATGGAAAGCTACTCACCTATAAAGAAAGACAACCTTGAGGCTCTTGTAGGTAAATGCATACAACTTGAGAGCATGCTCATGGATGAAATAGTTCAGAGTCACATGCATGAATATCATGTTGTCTCCCTAGTATAAAAAAACTAAAGGATTTACTGGAATTCAAAATGCATAATACATATTATGAAAGTGAAAGGAGAGGAAGTGTCTAAAAAGGGAAGGCAGTGGCCATTTTTAATCTAGCATCATGATTTGAATTCTGTATTGTTTTCATTGTTATGTTTAGTTTGATTTTATTCTGCTTTGGTTTGTCTGATTTTATTATATTTGATGGCATGGACAGCTACTTCAAAGATAACAAAATATATTATTGATTTCCTGTTGTCTTGTTTTGAAGCCCTGTATTGCTTTCATTGTTTTGTTTTGATTGATTTTATTCTGCTTTGTTTTGTTTGATTGTGTTATGTCTGAGGGTGAGGATAACTACTTTGAAGATAATGAGGCATTATGGGAGCCACTGTTGTTTTCCTATTGTTTTGAAGTTTTGTAATTCTATTATTTTGTTTTTATTGGTTTTACTCTGTACTGTTTTGTTTGATTTTATTATGCCTGTTGGTATGGGCAGTTATTTTAAAGATAAAAAGAGGCATTATGGTAGCCATTATTGATTTCATTTTATCATTTTTTGAGGTCATGTACCATGCACATTATTTATTTTTCGTCTACTCTATTCTGTTTTATGTCATTTGGTTTTATTCTCTTCCAAACAAAAAAAATCATGTTGTATACATTAACACATATAATTAAATTTATTACTGAGATAAGGTATTCACTTTTAAAGATGAAATCATTTTAGTGCCTATCCAGGAAAGCATGTAAATATTAATTGAACAACATGAGCTAAATCAGTAACAAATTCTCCCCACAAACTCCCTTCTGCCAACAGGTAAAGTTGGTTTAAGTAGATCAACCAAGAATGGGACCTTGTCTGAGACATCTTTGTATTTCTCATTCCTGGCAGGACAGATGAGCCATTTCCATCCCTCTCAAAACCTCCTCCAAAGCAGGCAACAATAATTATACAAATGAATATAAATGCATAAAACATGAAGGATTGGAAATTCAGCACAAATTAGAAAGATATCCACATCAGAATATATGTCATATGGGGAACTGACAAATAGAATGTTTTATACTCATTAAACTCTGGTTAGTGCTATGCAATCATTTTATCATTTAAATCCTTTATTTTTTATATTTTATTATAAAGAGAGAAAAACAAAACAAAACAAAAAATACAAGAAAAACAACAGACAAAAGAGAACAGTAGACAAAGTTAACAAGAAACCCAAAACAATAACAATATAGGCTTTCAAAACAAGGTGGTAGTAACTTAACAAAGTTTATTTTTTGCATAGTTATCTTCAAAAGTGTTACTCAGATTACCAGATATAGACATGCAAAATTGATCTAATCCTATGAATGCTAACTGTTTTGTTCTAAGAACTAATAGAATTAGTAGTACAATCATCTTCACTGTCTTAAGTGTATATATACAAATTTATGTCTTTTTCCTTTTCCCTTCCTTCTTTTCTCCTTTTCCCTATCTGAGTTTAAGCAGTTTCTTACTCTTTCACAATATTTATTGATGATTGTGGATCTTACTTACTGTTTAAGTTTCTTACACTAGGGGAACACTATGGTACTTAAACATGTGAGTTTGATTGATTTCACTTATGAGTATGGCCTCAAGTTGCACCCATTTACCTATAAAAGTTTCAATGTGCTCTTATTTATAGCTGAGTACTACACATTGTATAAAAACAGCAAATCTTTTTTATCCATTTCTCAGTTGATGGGCACTTGTGTTGCTTTCAAGATTTGGCTACTACAAATTGTGTTGCTATAAACATGAGTGCACATATATCACTCTGGTAGAATGTTATTAATTCTTCTGGGAAAATGCCCAGAAACAGGATAGCTGGGTAAATGAGACTTCCAATCCCAGATTTTTCAGGGACCTCCATATTGATTTCCACAGTGGTTGCACCAGTTTACAATCCCAACAACAGTGCAGAAGAGTACCCTTTTCCCTCCAGTCCCTCCAGTATTTGTTATTGGTGGTTTTCTGGATACTGGCCATTCTTTCTGGAGTGAGATGGAATCTCAGGGTTGTTTTAATTTGCATTTCTCTAATGACGAGTGATGCTGAACATTTTTTCATGTGTTTATTTCCCATTTGTATTTCTTCCTCTGAGAAGTGTGAATTCATCTCAGATGGACATTTTTGGTTTGTGTCTTTGAATTTCGGGGGTCTGATTTTTTAAAATTCTTTATATGTTCTAGATAGAAGTCCTTTGTCTAAGAGACAATTGACTAAATTTTTTCTCAATTCTTGGCTTTTTTTCCCTCTTTTGGTGATGTCTTTTGATATGCAAAACCTTTATAATAATATGAGATCCCAGTTATTGATTCTGGGAAGTATTTCCTGTGCAGTTTGATTTTTGTTCACAAATTCTTTGCCTACTCCTATGTCTGAGGATTCTACCTACATTATCTTTTAGAAAACTTAGTTTTTCTGTTTTAATATTTAGATCTTTGACCCATTTTGACTTTAGTTTAGTGCATAGTGATAGGCATAGCTCTAGTTTTAGATTTCAGCATATGGAAAGCCAGTTTATCCACCATCACTTATTAAAGAGTCTGTCTTTATTCTGGTGAATATGTGTGACCCCTTTGTTGAAGATGAAGTGACTGGGGGTGATTGTAGTTGTGGTTATATCTTCTAACCTATTCCCTTGATCTTCAGGTCTGTTTTTATTCCAGTACCATGCTGATTTTTCGCAGCACCCTTGTAGTGTAACTTCAAGTCAGGGATTGTGGTGGCTCCTGCCTTACCTTTGTTCCTCAGATTTGCCTTTGATTTCTAGGTCTCTTCTGGTTCCAGATGAATTTTAGGGTTGATTTCTCTTGATTTGTGAGGTGTGCAACTGGTATTTTGATTTAAATCACATTGAATCTGTATAAAAATTTTGGGAGAATGGCCATTTTCACAATGTTTGCTTTTCCTAGTCATAAACAAAGGATATCTTTCCATTTTTTTATATCCCTTCAGATTCTTTTTTCAGAGTTCTGTAAATTTCACTGTATAGAAATTTTACTTCCTTGTTACTGATTCGTAAGTATTTCATTTTTTGGATGATATTGTGAAGGGTGTGGCTTCTCTTCTTTTTCTCTCAGTGAGTTTGTTACTTGTGTACAGGAATGCTATTAATTTTTGAGTGTTAATTTTGTATCCAGCTACATTACTGAATTTGGTTATTACACCTAGAAGTATTTTAATGGAGATTTTGGGGACTTCTCTGTAGAGTACCTTGTCATCTGCAAAGAATGATAATTTAATTCTTCCTTTTCTATCCTTATTCCTGTTATTTCTCTCTCTTGTCTAATTGCTCTGGCTAATGTTTCCAGCCCTATATTGAATAGGAGTGGTGATAGTGGACAGGCTTATCTTGTTCCTGATTTTAAAATGAAAACTTTCAGGTTTTGGCCATTTAATATGAGGTTGGTTGTTGGTTTGTCATAGACAGCTTTTATTAGATTGAGGCAAAGACCATCTATTCTGATTTTTTGTAGGGTTCTTATCATGAATGTGTGTTGGACTTTATCAAAAGCTTTTTCTTCATCTTTTGAGATGATCATGTGAGTCTTACCTTTGGCTCTATTGATATGGTGTATTACATTTCTTGATTTTTGTATATTGAACCATCCTTGCATTCCTGGGATGAATTCCCCTTGGTCCTCGTGCATAATATTCTTTGAGACTTGCTGCATTCTGTTTGTCAGTATTTTATTGAGTATTTCTGCATCTATGTTCATTGTGGAGATTGGCCTGTACTCCTCTTTTTTGATTGGGTCTCTCTGTGGTTTTGGTAGTAGGGTAATATTTGCTTCCAGGAATGAGTTAGGGAGACTTGATTTGCTTTCAATTTAATTTAAGAGTTTTAGAGAGTTGGCATTAAGTCTTCTTTGAATTTCTTACAGAATTCAGCTGTGACTCCATCAGGACTTGGGCTTTTCTTTGCTGGTAAGGTTCTAATTACATTTTCAGTTTCATTAACCGAAACTGTGTTATTCAGCAGTTTTGCAACTTGAAGCAACTTTGGTAATTCATATGTTTCTAGAAATTTGTCCATTTTTTCTGTGTTTTCGAATCTATGAGGGTAAAGGTTTTTGAAGTAGGTGTTGACGATCTTCTGTATTTCCACAGGGTCTGTAGTGAGTTCACAATGTTCATTGCTTAGTGCATGAATTTGAGTTTTTTCTTTCCTTTTTTTATTAAGGATGGGTATGGGTTTATCAATTTTATTTATTCTTTCAAAGAAACAAATCTTTGATTTATTAAGTTGGTATTGTTTTCTTAGTCTCAATTGCATTGATTTCTGCTCTGATTTTTACAATTTCCTATTTTCTTTTGGTTTTTGGCTCAACTTGCTCTTTTTTTAACTAGATGTGTGAGGTGTAGCACCACGTTACTTATTTCTCTTCATTCTGTTTTCCTCATGTGGGAATTCACTGCAATAAATTTTCCTCTGAGGACTGCTTCCATTGCATCACACTGGTTCTGGTTAGTTGTATTTGCATTTGTGTGTGCTTTATATTGTTTAATTTTTTTCTTTAAGTTCCTCTGTGATGCATTGACTGTTCAGAAGTGTATTATTTAATTTTCATATGTTTATGGAGATTTTTCAGTTTCTTTTACCATTAATATCTAGTTTCACGGCACTATGATCATATAATACGCATGGGATAATTTTGATTATTTGCATTTACTTAAGCATGTTCTATGAGCTAGTATGCAGTCTAGTTTAGAGAATATCCTCTGTGAGGCTGAGAAGAATGTGTATTTTGACATTGTTGAGTGGAACTTTCTGTACATGTCTACTAGGTCCATTTGCTCACATGTTTGATTTAGTTCTGTTATTTCTTTGCTGATTTTTTGCCTAGTTGATGTGGCTCTTTGTGTTAATTTGGTGTTAATGTCTCTCATTATAATTGTGTTACTATTTATTTAATTTTTCGTGCCTATTAATAGTTGTTTTATATAGCTGAGTGCTCCCATATTCAGGGCATATATGTTTAAGATTGTTATCTCTTCCTCTTGAAATTTTCCCCCCACCAGTATGTATTGACCTACATTATCTCTTTTGAACATTCCTGGTTTGAAGTTCACATTATCTGCAAACAGAATAGCTACTCCTGCTTTTTTTTTGGGGGGGGGCTTCTGTTGTATAAAGTATTGTTTTCTATCCTTTGATTTTCATTCAGTGTATGAATTTTCTTTTGGGTTAGATGGGTTTCTAGTATACAGCATATGGTTGGATGCTGTTTCTTGATCCATTCTGCCAGTCTGTTTCTTTTAATTGGTGAATTGAGGCCATTTACATTAATGGCTATATCTGATATATTTTTGTCATGTTATCTTTGTGCTGTTGGTTCTTTACCTTTACCTTCTATTTAATTGCTGGTCCTGCTTGGTGTTTTTTTTTTTTTTTTTCTGTCGGTGTTCTTGAAGTTGTAGGTATTTTTACGTATATCTGGAATATCTTTCAGTAATTTTTGTAGGGTTTGTTTGGTAGTCATGAAATTCTTCAGCTGTTCTTTGTCATGGAAGTATCTTATTTCTCCATTGATTTTGAAGGATAGTTTTGCAGGGTACATCAATCTGGTTTGCAAGTCATTTTACTTTAGCATTTGAAATACTTTACTCCATGCTCTTCTTGACTTGATTGTTTGTGTTGAGAAGTCTGCTGTGATTCTGATGACCTTTCTTTTATAGGTGATTTGTTTCTTTTAACTAACACTTTTTTTTGTGGCGCCAAGGATCGAAATCCCATCTCCATTTTTTTTGAGGCAGGGACACACTATGTAGTTCAGGTTGGCTTTACTCACATTGTAGCCCAATCCAGCCTCGAACTCACAATGCTCCACCTACCTCTAACACCTTTTAGTATTCTGTTCTTGTGTTGAATTTCTGGGATGCTGATTATTACATGTCTGGGTGTAGATTATTTTTTTATGGCTAATTGGAGTTACACATGATTCACTTATTTGTATGTCAGCTTTTTCCTATGATTGGAAAATTTTCTGCTATTACATCTGTAAATAGTCTGTATCATTTGTGTAGTCACGTTCTTTTTCATTTACACCTATTAATCTTATAATGTTTTTCTTTGCATTGTCTTGCAACTGTTGAATTGTTATTTCCTGATTCCTTGTTTTTTTAAAGATCTTTTATTTCCTGTTCAGTAGCTGAAAACTTGTTTTCATGGTCTAAAATTCTATCTTAATGTTCGTTCAGGTGGTTTTGAAAGCTTTTGATGGAATTTTTGATTTCCTGGTTATCTCTTTGAATCTGTTTCATGCATTCCAATTTTTTATACTGTTCATTCAAGGTTTCCATCAGTTTTTCATTGCTCCATTTTTTAAACTATGTCTTCTCTAGATGTGCTCAGCATTTCTTTTATTACATTTATCATTTTTTGTTTTACCTGGGAGATTAATTCTGCATTGATTTCCTTTATACCTTCATGGAGTTTTTCTTTACTTCAATTGCTCTTTTCAGCAGTTTCATGTGTGTTACTTATACTTTCTTCTATCTCCTAGTCTTCTTTGGGATAGACTATAGGTTTAAGATTGCATTTTGCTCTTTTCATTTTGTTGTTTCTGTATCCTCTAGGGCAACCAAATCCAAAGACTTGGTTGTTTCCTTGGTTGAGGATGGTTGACTGTACTTTATGGGGTTTCCACAACTGAGTGGGGGTCATTAGACAGGCCTTACTGGGTCCCTGGCAGCACTCAAATCCTCCCAGAATGGGTGTAGTATGCTGGGTGAAACTTCTGCACACCCCACATGGTGTGCCAATGCTCCTTGGTAGATTGGGCTTGCTGTGTGGGGCCCAGCCAGGTCCTGAGTGGCTTCCAAGGCTGCACTGCTAGGTGGAGTATGCTGTACAGGCCTGCAGCTCATGCTGTGCAGCATACCGATGCTCCCAGGCTGCTTGGTATCTCTGGGTGTGGCCCTACCAGACCTGAATAGTGCATCAAGGCTCCCTGGCTGCTTGGGTTTGCTGGGCAGGGCCCTACCAGGTTCCTAGTGTCATACAAAGGCTGAATGCCTAGGTGGAGTATGCTGTGTAGTCGTTCAGCTTGGGCCACATGGCACACACTTTTAATTTCATTTAATCCCATATTATAGATGAAAATACTGAAGCTTGGAGAGGTGAATTTACACAACCAAGAATTGTCAAAACCAGAATTTGATATGAATTATATGACATCAACAGCTGTGCTCATGATCAGGGTAACCCATGTCACCTCATCAGCATGTGAATTTCTGAATTTCATATCATGAGCTTGCTAAATCTTAGTGCTTTTACTCTCACAGATGTGTAGGAAATATCTGCCTTAAAACTGCAGCCATGATAGGTTCCCATCAGATATTGGGGAAAATGTATGTATAAAGTCACCATGCATGCAAGCAGGGAAGTATTTGCCTATGTAATTTATTGCCATCATGCTTGGTTACCAGTTAGCTGTACAACCTGAAGTAAATCCATTCATATTTTTCATCTCAGCTTCTTCGTCAGCAAATTATAAGTTTGGAACTAGCAGACTCTAGGCCCTCTCTATCCCAAATGACTTCAAGGTCAGTAAAATTTAGGATCCTGGGATTAGGACAGGACCACAGGTAAATAAGACATGACAAAATGGGATAGGAAGTCAACAAGAACAAGAACTCCATGACAACCACAACACTCAAGAGTAAATTCCTGAGTTCTTCCTCTAATTAGGTTTCCCCTTTTGCCTCAGCTCATGATGGCACATTTAAGAGGATCCTAGTGTTGCTTCCTCACTTGCCACAAGTGGACAGCAATTTTGTGCATGGAAGCGTCCATACAGCAGCTCAGTAAGGCCCACACCTGGAAAGTTCTTTGGAAAAGAAATGAGTAGTTTTGAACTTTGGCAAGAACTTGGGTTTCTTGTGTGATCTGCATCAATGGCAGAAGGAAAAATCTAGAAGAGTGGATTCTGTACAGTCTCACATGCTGAGAGATGTTCACAGCTGGACCCAGGTACAACAAGGTTTATGGGAACTGGTCTTTTCCATTCTTCATCTGTCCTCTCTCTCTCACTTCTGTACCTTGCCCTTAGATTTCTTTCTCAATTTCTCCTTCTCTTTTCTCATCTTTTTTCACCTTCAGTGAGAAGAATCACCTCAAACAAAATTTCAGGGATTGCACTGGGGTGACAGATGGGTGTCAAATTATTAAAGATGTGACCTGGAGCCCTGTCTCACTGTTTGTACTTCTATAACAGGTTTAATGGGGTCATCTGAATGCCAAAAACTGTGCCTGTGAATCCTGATGGATTTTAAAAGTCAGAAACTGAGAACTGAATAAAAAACAATAATTGGTCAAGTTTAAGGTGTGTAATCTTAAAGTCAAAACATGGTCTATGTTTCCTAATTTTCCCCATCACAAGCACACATTTAATTTAATATTTGATTTTCAGAATCCCACTGCAAAATATTAATCATTAATAATTTAATTTCATTTAAATATATAGCTTTGATTGGTGACTTCTGAGCCAAATAATGTCTTAATGGTATCACAGAATGGTCTTGCACAATTTTCCTATAGACTTTAAGAAACTTTCAAGCCACTCTCTAGAGTCATGTTTGCTGACACTGGGTCTGCCCAGACTAGGTAACACAGGTGTCATAGGTTCTCAGTCCAGGCACACAAGGTGTTGGTACCTGTGCCCCTTTCATTTCCTTTATGTACATTTTCTGTCCTCAGCAGCCTCCCTGCTTGAACTGATTTTATACCTCACATACCTCATCAAACAGACTGTGTGCCATATCCACATAGTGAAATCTGCAGCCCATGTTTACAGCGCTTGCTTTTTGTTCTTCAACTTGTCTTGGAAGATGGTGAATACATACTAAACATTAATCAAAGAGAGTGGGTATATTCAGATTTTATTCTTTTTTCTCTAATTTACAAAATTTTAAAGTGGTAAAGCATCAAAATAAGTTTTACTCTGAATGAGAAAAGCAATGTAGAATCCTCATTCTTTTCTAGGAATGGTGAGTTCCATAGAAATACACTTGCTTGTGGCTTCTCAAATCACCAGAAGGGAGTAAAAAGAGGTGTGATTTCTTGCAGACAATTAGTCTGTAACCAGACTCCCTCTCACTCATGTGATCAGTTATACTCATGTTTGGAAATTGTTCTTTGTGAGTGCTTATAAAGTCAAAATATTTTCAGGAAATCTAACTCACTGTCAATAATACATCAGTAACACTATCCTAAGGGTAAACAGACAAACATCCAACTTCCTAACATTATAAAGAAACCAAGCAAAAGTTAGTCTCATTTCACATCCTGAGGGGAGATGAAAGATCCATTGACTAATATATTTAATATGTATTTATTGGGTGACACAAATATTTGTGCTTACTTGGTCCATTCTGCATCCATCAGTGGGGTCTGCGTGAGATGCTTGGTGGGGAAACACAGAAGTCACAGCAGGAACTTGCAATCCACATTTGTGGGTGAAAACATAAGGATAGGAGATGGAAATGAATATGATGATTTATTAACAACATTTCTTTAATCCAGATTTAGTACCTACCCAATTTCAGAGGCAATTGTATTAAGAGGGCCTTGATTATTCAAGGCTGATTCTGGCTTCGTTCCCTTTAGCATGGATAAGCAATGGTGGACAGTACACTAATACTTGTTGAGCTCTTCCTGTGTTTAACACTATTTCACTATCTTCCAGCCACAACCCTGTAAGGTGGTAAATTTCACCCTTTCCATTTATAGATGAGATAACTGAAATACAGAGAAGTTAAATACCTATTTAAAAAAAGCTTGTACAGTCAGTAAATAATGTCTAAGATTCTGAAATTTCTCCTCTCTCTCTCTGTCTCTCTGTATCTGTCTCTCTGTCTCTCTTTCTGTCTCTCTGTCTCTCTCTGTCTCTCTCTCTGTCTCTCTCTCTCTCTTTCCTCTCATTTTGTTTCTCCATCATCTAAGGATTTATGCGTCTAAATAATTTATTAAAATACAGGAGTTATAGACAATCAAGAAAACAGTTATTTATAAAGCAGAAAATAAAAATCCTACCACTCCCTAGTTTTCATATTTGTCTTTTAATGTTTATTCTAAATGATGGTGCTGGTGTGCGTATGTGTGTGTGTGTGTGAAACAAAGAGACAGAGACAAAGACAACTTATGAGAGAGATGACATAAAATAAATTTCGTCTCTAAATAGTAGAACATTTTTTCACTCTTCAGTGGGGCACGTATTCTGAGTCGAGATGAAAGATACCTTACAAATTAAAGGCATCACTGTATTGTCTTTTTATATTTTGGGACTGTTTTTCCCACTTCATAATTGTATTTCTTCAGGAGTCGGAACCATTAGGATTGCCATGAGTTTGAGGCCAGCCTGGGCTACATAAGTGAGTTAAAGGCCAGCCTGCACAACACAGGAAGACTCTGTTTCAAAAGAAATTAATAATAATTGTATTTCAACTGTGTTTCATATATGTGGAATTTTTGTTGGTGGCATGGTCTGTGTAAATTATTTCATCGAATTTTTCTTATGCTTTCTCTTTTGGTGTTGTTCTAGGATGACCTTTTCTATCTCAAATTTTATAAATGCAGATTTGTTTATTCCTCTAACATATCTTTATCCTTAGTGAACCAGATATCAGTGGTCATCTGTGAAAGAGTTTAACCTCTCCCTAATACTTCAAAATACTAAAACTTACTATGCATTAAATTGCACCCAGTACTGAAACTTGTTTCTGAAATGTTTATGTATCCTCCTCTTGAACGTGCATTGCTGGTAGCCTGATGAATGATTGATGTTAATGGCATTAGTTAGTGATTGGAAATACGGGGTCCCTCTAACTATTTTTCTCAAAATTACTTTAGCTGCTATCACTATTTGCCTCTTTCACCCCAGTTGAGGTCAGTGTGGACAGAAAACTGGGCAAGCAGAAGGTATCTACTAGGAAATTGCGACCTGCAGACCCAAAGTCACAGTACAGGTGTAGGCCCCCGTTTGTGCAGGATGAAACTTCATGGCCTTTGGTGGTCGGACTGGCCTGTAATATTGTTCCAAACTACAACTGCCTAGAGGCAACGCTGTATCCCTGTCTACCAGGTTGATGATAGGTTGTCTCAACATCAAACTTAAGAGCTCTGACATTCATATTCACAGGCACAGCTCTCATGGTTGAATGTTTGTATATAAATGATGGTAATAACAATGAAGAGCTACTGAACAACTCCTGGGCATCTGATTGTGTGCCAATCATTTACGCGAATTTCTGGTTCTATCCATCATAGTCACCTTCTGGGTCAAGAACCCAGTGGCCTCACTTTATAATGAGTAAGTCAAGCCTTAGTGTCTTTAAGTCACTGGGAAAATTCAAGAGTAAAATAGCACTAGACCTAAAACATCAAAGTCCAAATTATTAACCACATTACCATATTATTTTCCAAGATGCAGAATACCGTAGAATTCAGACAATTCTTGGAGTTCAGAGTGACTTATACTTGCCTCCTTTAGAAGTACTTCATATGAAGGCTTCCAGATGAATACTTGTTTCATAACTTTATTGGGCAGCTGTTTCTGCCCCACCAAAATATGACAGAATTGTAAATTGTGTTATGTTTCACACCACCTTGGAGATGTATTACATACATTTTAAAAGTAGGAGAGATTATTATAAATAAGTTAAATAATTTTTCTTGAAACATTTCAATGAAAAAATCTTTTTAAATGGCAACCCAGAACACAAAATACTTAAAATTTATTTTAAAAAGATAACACCTATGGTTTCATGATTATAAACCACAGCTATTTAGTAATTACCAAAAATCTTTTGAAAGTCTTAGTTACTGGCTTCTACCTTCTATATAACTATCCTAATATTCCCATGGTGTACTTTACAAATTTCCCCAGTCAAATCTTAAATATCCCTATTCGTAGTTCAGATTGTCAGTGTCCCACAATGTTTCCTATGCTAAAGCCTTGATTGTGGCCTGTGGCTCTTTTAGTAGGTGGAGAAGCCTCTAAGACATGACGTCTAGCTGGAGGAAGTTAGGTGACTGGAGATGATGAAGGGGATGTGGAAAGCCCTTATCCTTGTTCTTGCCCTTTCCTTTCAACCACAATGAGGCCAATACCCTCCTCAGACACACCTCCTACCAATCACGTACTGTGCTGCCACAAGTGCAAAGCAAAGGGTCAATATGGACTAGACCACCTCAAACTACGAGTCAAACTAATTCTTTTAGATTTTCTCAGGCATCCCATCACAGTGGCAGAAATCTAAGACATCTCCTTTCATTCTCCTGAGACTCCATGGATTGAGAACTGGGAGCACAAAGCAGGCTCTTGATAATTTGAGAAAAAAAAAGGGCCTTTCCACAGGACAATGAGATATTTCTACTTTTACAAACCTCACTGAAGGAGAAACTGAATAGGTATGAAAATTGTAAAACTACATTTTCACCTAAGTCAGCAATGCCTTCTCCTGTCTCCTTTCTGATATGATATTAACAGCACTGAGGCAATGATTACGGGAGGGAATATTACAGAGATCACCCAGTTCATCCTCCTGGGATTCTCATATTTTCCCAGAATCACAGCACTGTTCTTTGTTACATTCCTGCTCATCTACATTATAAGTCTGACCTGGAACCTGTCCCTTAATAAGTATGGATTCCCACCGGCACACACTCATGTACTTCTTCCTCAGTAACCTGTCCTTCATAGATCTCTGCTATGTCAGCTCCACCATCCCCAAGATGCTCTCCAACTTCTTCCACGAACTGCAAACTATCACTTTAGTGGATTGTGTTTTTTAGTACTTTACCTTTTCTACCATGGGACTGAGTGAGTCTTGTTTCATGATGGCCATGGCATATGACCGGTATGCTGCCACTTGTAACCCACTGCTCTACTCCTCAACCATGTCACCCAACCTCTGCATTCGAATGGTGCTGGGATCCTACATGGTGGGACTTACTGCCTCATTAGCTCGAATATATGCTTTGCTTCAGATTCACTTCTGTTGGCCCTAATGTCATCAGGCACTTTTTCTGTGACATTCCCCAAATGCTAACTCTATCCTGCACTGACATTTTCTTTATTCAAGTCCTGATTGCTGTATTTACAGTGATCTTTGGGATAGCAAATGCTGCAGTTATCATAATCTCCTATGGCTATGTAATCATGTCCATCATGAAGATCATATCCTCTACAGGCAGATCCAAGGCATTCAACAGCTGTGCATCTCACCTAACAGCCATTTCCCTCTTCTATATCTCAGGCTTGTTTGTCTATGTTAGTTTCAGCTCTGGTGGCTGCTCCAGCATTGACAGATTTGCATCAGTCTTCTATACTGCGGTAATACCCATATTAAACCACTTGATTTACAGCCTGAGGTTCAAGGAAATCAAAGACGCCTTCCAGAGGTTGCAGAGGAAGATGGTCTGCTGCTGAAGTTATAGACTGTGGGATTTCTGACAGATTTGGTCGAAATCTTATCCCACAATAATTGGTGTATGACTGGGAGTCTAAGTTAAACATTGACCTTAGACAAAGAAGTATAATTGATACAAAGCAGTTTGCCAATATGGACCAAAAGTGACTGGATGGCAGGGGTAAAGTACATCTTCAAGCCTGTTGTTATCATGATGATTCATATTCTCTTAGCCAATATTTCATAAACCACAAAATTTAGAAAGATTTTACTTCCCTTTGATTCTGTGATTGAAGTCTGCTCTATCTCAGCACTCTGTCCTCAAAGATTATGCCTGGATGAGATCTCCTGGATCCTGAAACCTTGTCTTCCAAATGTTTTGGTGCCACATACTGCAGACATGGCAGTAGCACTGATTATTCTGTTTCTGAGCAAGTGGGATGGATGCACAGTAAGGACCTTTGTTTGAAAGAAAGAAAGCCACCCAAGGTCCTGGTTGAGACCTCTGTAAAGATCAACATTAGACAGATGAGAGTTTCTCAGGGAAATACTGTGAGTCACACGATAAGGTTTTAGTCGTGCTGTTTACTACACTCTCTATATAGAGCCTAAGGAAGGAAGGGGGAGGGGAGGGGAATGAAGGGTTCTCAAAAGACCTGAGATGTACCAACTCTCGATGATGAATGTAATCATTATATATTCTAAACAAATACTAATAAAGATGAAGATCTTTTTAAAAATGGAAAAGACTGGTTTTATTCCCTGTGTGTGTGTGTGTGTGTATGTTAGACCCGTTTGCAACTTTATCGTGGCCAAACTACTGAGAGTAATTTATACAGTTATTACTCCTATGCTGAATTCTTTAATATATACTTTGAGAAATTCAGAGATGAAAAATTATATGAAAAGTGTCTGGTGTTGGAGGTTTCCTATGGAGTGAATACCTTCAGACTGAACCTGTCATTAATTCTAGTGTAGGAAACATACAAGAAATCCTAAGGATGATGCTTTCACTTCACTGGATTATTTAAGGATTTATCTCTTTACTAATACAAAACCATTTAAGAAGGAGAATAAATTATCCTTAAAATTGTAAAAACTGTAATAGAGAGTTTGTGGAAGATGTAGCCAAAGCACCAGTGTCTGTTCTCCTGGCAGTAAAGAAAAGTATAAAACCAAGCACAGGATATTTTTTAAATTGCTTTTTTATCACTCTGGATTAATCTAAAACTTTAACATAGTTGTAGTATTCTTTTCAAGAAAGAAAAAAATAAGCGCCTTCTGGAAGTTTTCTAGGAGCCATATTCATGAGAGAGGAATATGTCTAATGCTCAGTTAATTTCTGGGACTAAAAGAGAGTTTTGAAATTGTGATGGTCATTATTTGATCAGTATAATAGATTTATTAGCTGAATTTGGAACTTTGTTTTAAAATTACTTCTATTTTTCAGGTCAAAATTTATGTATTTTCACTCCTTACAGACAGACTTAGGGTCTGGGTGGTGCCACACTCCAGGGTACACTCTGCCTAGCCCCTTGGGTCCCGGAGGTCTTGGCCCCCACCCAGTAAGGTGGAGGCTCCAGCAGCACACTCCAGGAATGCGCCTTCACTAGCTGCAAAGATCCAGCTCTACCCAGTCCCACATCTCAGTGCAACCCACCAGGAGAATGCCCGGCCAGCCTTGCAGGACACAGAGGAACTGAGCCCAGCCCAACCCAGCCCAGAACCTCAGAGCTGCTTATCAGGGACTAGCTAGCATAGCTGCAGGGTCTTGGAGAGCCTGGGCTCTGCCCATCAGAACACAGGGCGAGCTCCATTGTTCAAGGGTGCAGCTGGTGTGGGGGGTCCTAGAGGTTGCAGGCCCATACAGCCAGGAGCAAAGCCCCAGCACTTTAGGCCTGGGACTTGCTCCACGCTCCAGAGGCTCTAAACTCTTTTCAGCCAGACTCAGGGTCCAGGTGGTGCCACATTCAAGGGTATGCTCCACCTAGCCACCTGAGTCATGGAGGTCTTGGCTCCCTCCCAGTAAGGTTGAGGCTTCAGCAGCACCCTCTGGGAGTGCACCCACATTAGCTGCACAGAGGATTCAGATCTACCCAGTCCCATGACTCAGTGCAACCCACCTGGGGAACACACAGCTGCCTTGAAGGACAGAGAGTCACACAGGTCCCAGACAGAAATGACAAAGTGAAAGACCAAGAGGCAGTCTCAATCCCCCAGCCAACTGAAAATAAACCCAAGAGACACTGAAATGGAAGACACTGGGATTTACATAACTGAACTTTCTGAAATAATAGCAAAAGCAGTAAAGAAACAGCCCCATGAAGCTACAGAGAAACTCAAATCAGAAATAATCTCTCAGCTAAAAAGTGAAATGAAAATCATCATGAAAGAAATGTGTGTATCTAAAAAATAGCAAGATAAAACAATAGAAGAATTTAAGAAAATGATGGAAAATTTGGGTGAACATTATAAGACACAAATAGAATGCATGAAACAGTTTCAAAGGGAAATTCAGGAAATGAAAAATTCCATGGAAAATTTGAAAAACCACTTGAATGAACGTGAAGATAGAATCTCAGACTTTGAAGACAGCATGGGAGCTTATGACCACAAAAGAAAAGATCTCTTAAAAATAATAAGGAACCAAGAAACAACAATCCAACAGCTGCAAGACGATGCCAAGAGAAATAACATAAATTTAATAGGCATAAATAAAAAGCAGGAGTCAATAATAATGACCTCTGAAGACTATTCACAGAAATAATGGCAGAAATTTTTCCAAAAATAGGGAAGAGAATCTGATATACAGACAAGTGATGCATACAAAACCCCAATTATCCATAACCAAAATAAATATTCACCCAGGTATATAATAATTAGGCTATCAGAAATACAGCACAAGAACAAAATACTAAAAGCTGTCAGAGAAAAGAAACAGATCACCTATGAAGGAAAGCCTATAAGAATCAAGGCAGACTTCTCAACACAAACCCTCAAGCCAAGAAGAGCTTGGAGTGAAGTGTTTGAAATCCTGAAAGAAAACAACTTTCAACCCACATTGATGTACCAAGCAAAACTATCCTTAAAAATTGATAGAGAAATAAGATACTTTCACGACAAAGAACAACTGAAGAAATTTATGGCCACCAAACCAATACTACAAAGAGTACTGAAAGACACTCTAGAAAGAGACAAAGATAGCAGCAAACTTAAGAACAGCAACAAAAGGAAACCACTAAGCTGGACAAATAATTAAACAGAAAATGGAGAAAACCAGCAACAGAAATATATCATGATAGGGATGAGACAGTACATATCAGTTATATCAATCAATGTAAATCGTCTCAACTCACCAATAAAAAGAAACAGACTAGCAGAGTGGGTTAAGAAACAAACTCCAACAATATGCTGTGTACAAGAAACACATTTCACTCAAAAGGAAATTTACAGACAAAAAAAGGCTGGAAAACAATACGCCATGCAACAGGAACCCACAAGAAAGCAGGAGTAGCTGTTATGTTTGCAGACAATGCAAACTTCAAACTAAGAATAATCAAAAGAGACAAAGAAAGTCTCTACATACTTGTTAGAAGAAAACCTCAAGAGGAAGAGATTGCAATCATAAATATATATGCACCAAATATGGGAGCACCCAAATATATAAGCCAATTCTTAATGGACATGAAAAGTCAAATAAACAATAATACAATTATAATAGGGGATCTTCATACCCCACTTTCAGAGACAGATTAACCAAACAAAAAATCAGCAAAGAAATAACAGAACTGAATCAAACTGATGAACAAATAGACCTAGAACATGTGTACCGAGTATTCCACACATCAACATCAGAATACACATTCTTCTCAGCTGCGCATGGGTCATTCTCTAAAATAGATCATATACTGGTCCACAAAACATCCTTAAGTTAATACAAAGGAACTCAAATAATTCCATGCATATTATCTGACCATAGCGCAGTAAAATTGGAAATGAATGACAAAAAAACCTAAAATAATCCCATAAACACATGGAAATTATATAATGCTCTCCTAAACAACCAATGGGTCACAGAAGAAATTAAAGAAGGAATTAAACAGTATCTACAATTAAATGAAAATGCAAATACACATTACCGGAACATGTGGAACACAATGAAAGCAGTCCTAAGAGGGATATTTATAGCACTAAACTCCCACATTAGAAAAATGGAAAGAACACACATAAACAATGTAATACTGCACCTCAAACTTCTAGAAAAAGAACAGCAAGTCAAGTCCAAACCCCAAAGAAGGGAGGAAATTATTAAGATTAGAGCAGAAATTAATGCAATTGAAATGAAGAAAACAGTACAAAGAATTTGTAAATTGAAGAGTTGGTTCTTTGAAAGAGTAAATAAAATTGATAAAGTCCTAGTCAACCTTATCAAAAAGAGGAAAGAAAAAACTCAGATTCATGCAATAAAAAATAAAAGGGGAAATCACTGCAGACCCTGTGGAAATGCAGAAGATCATCAACACCTACTTCGAAAACCTTTAGTCACATAGATTCGACAACACAGAAGAAATGGACAGATTCCTAGAAACCTATGAATTACCAAAGCTGAATCAAGAAGATATAAAACTGCTGAATAACCCAATTTCAGCTAATGAAATTGAAAATGTAATCAGGAGCCTACCAACAAAAAAAGTCCGGGTTCTGAAGGATTCACCACTGAATTCTACCAGAAATTTAGGGTAGTCTTAATGCCAGTACTCCTCAAACTCTTCAATGAAATTGAAAGGGAAGTAAGCCTCCCTAACTCATTCCTGGAAACAAGTGTTACCCTAATACCAAAACCAGAGAAAGACCCAACCATAAAGAAAATCACAGACCAATCTCCCTAATGAACATGAATGCAAAAATCCTCAATAAAATACTGGCAAATAGAATACAGAAAGTTATCATGAAGATTATACACCATGATCAAGTGGGATTCATGCCAGGAATGCAGGGATGGTTTGACATACACAAATCAATAAATATAGTATACCATATCAACAGGGCCAAGGATAAGAACCACATAATCATCTCAATAGATGCAGAAAAAGATTTTGACACAATCCAATACCCATTCATTAAAAAAAGACCTACAGAAAATCGGAATAGATGGTATCTACCTCAACCTGATAAAAGCCATATATCATAAACCAAAAGCCAGCATCTTACTAAATGGAGAAAAACTGAAAACTTTCAATTTAAAATCAGTAACAATACAAGGATGTCCATTATCACCACTCCTATTCAACATACTTCTGGAAATACTAGCCAGAACAACTAGACAAGAGAAAGAAATAAAGGGAATAAGCATAGGAAAGGAAGAAGTAAAATTATCATTATTTCTAGATTATATGATACTCTACCTAGAAGACCCCCAAAAATCTATTAAAAGACTTCTAGAAGTAACAAACAAATTCATTAATGTTGCTTGATACAAGGTGAACACTCAAAAATCAACAGCAAGAACCTGAGTCAGGAAGGGAATCACAAAGCCTTATGCACTTGTGGCTCCCACATCACAGTTGTCATCCTCTTCTTTGTTCCTTGCATTTTTGTGTATGTGAGACCTCCTTCTACCTTCCCCACTGATAAATCTTTTAATGTGTTTTACACCATTATCACTCCTATATTGAATTCCCTCTTCTATACTCTGAGAAATGCAGAGATGAAAAGTGCTATGAAGATGCCCTGCACTAGGATGCTAAAACGAGGTGGTAGGAAAGTGTATTATATCAATGTTCAGCAAAGAGTCCCTTTTGTCAGCAAATCATGTGTGATTATTTCATTATGATAATGTTTCACTCAAGGTTAATAACTGCACAGAATTTAAAACATTTATTTGCGAATGTTTCCACTGATCAGTAAATATTCTTAAGATTATTAGAGTATTTTAGGAAAATATGTTTGTATTTTACTCAACAAAATGGTTTTGCCGAGGTTGCAGATATAGGTATCATCCTTAATACTACAAATTCATTTTACTTTTTTTTTATATATATATATATATATATTTTTGCGGCACCGGGGATTGAACTCACAACCTTGCGCCTGCCAGGACAGGCACTTAAGGCACTGAGCCAAACTCCCGGCCCTGGTTTTTTGAGGCAGGGTCGCACTATGTAGCTCAGGTCGGCCTTGTGCCGCGTTGTAGCCCAAGCTGGCCTCGAACTCACAACGCTCCGCCTACCTCAGCCTCCCGAGTGCCGGGATTAAAGGCGTGCACCACCATGCCCAGCTAAATTCATTTTACTTAATGAAACATTTTATTTTTCTTTCATGTATAAAGTTAACCCCATTTTTGAATTAATATTCAAAAAATGCAAACATATGTATATGTTTTAATATTTCCTTGCAAGTGCAGAAAATGATTAGATCAATTATTTGTAGTATATTTTCTATGTTTGTACTTGTAAGGTACATTAAAATACAATTTGTTTATATTGCTTAGCAGTTAAATACCATAGAAGTTTAAATATTAGTCATAAAGAGGGTATGAACACCCTGCACCACGTGACCTCAGCAGTTGGGGACACTCAGTCGCCCCTCACCTACAAACAGTCACTCTCAGCAGCCAACGGGAGACTTGGCTGCCCCTCCACCACACCCAAAAGACCTCAGCAGCCCATGGGAACATCACTGATCCCTTGCATCACCTGCAGTACCTCAGTAGATTAGTAGAAGCCTTAGTGACCCCTTCCCCTACCCAGCAGATCTTCGCAGGTCAGCAAGAGCAAGGTAATTCCTACCCCCACAAGCAGAGGACTTCAGTGGGTAGGCAGGAGCTTTGATGAACCCTCTCCTCACCCTGAGGCCCTTGGCAGGCTAGTGAGAGAATGGGTGAGTCCTTTCTCCATACAGAGAATCTCAGGTAGGCAGATGAGTGTGCCAGTGAGACCTCCCCCTACCCAGAGGAACCCAGCTAGACCCTCAACACCCCCCATAACTTCGTAAGTTTCTGACTGGAGCTCTCACCACAGACAAGTGGGTCTGGCAGCTTGGTACAGTCTGAAGCCACAGTAACAATTTGAGCTAAAAGTTGGCTCACATCAATACTTCTAGGCTAGTAAACTGAGCAAGAATATAGGGCTCACCCAACAGGCCCTGCAGGTGAAATTCAGGTGACTGGCCCCTCCACTACACTGGAGGACCCAGCAACCAGGTAAATGTCAGCCCCATGGTAGTACCCTAAGACACACACAATGAATGGATAGTCAAAACCAGTGGGATTGACAAGGCCAAAGTATTAACCCAAGAGGTGAAAATGAAAAAGCAAAATTCAATCTCAAATGCCCATTTTATCTAAAACAACTATAGGAGACACTGAAATAGAAGACATTGGAAATCACACACCTGAAATTTCTGAAAAGATAACAACAGAAATAAAGAAACAAATCAATGAGACTATAGAGGAAATCAGATTAAAAATAATCTCTCAGGTAAAGAAAAAATCACAACTTTAGTGAAGGAATTGTCCGGCAAAGGTAGAGAAGACGTAGGAAAAAGGAAAGGAGCATGGGAAAATGCTGGAAACGTTTAATGTACAATAATGGAAATAAATAGAAAGCATGAAACACATTCAAGTAGATATCTGAGAAATTAAAAATTCCATTGAAAGCTTGCAAAATCACTGGAACAAAACTGAAGGTAGGCTTGCAGATCTTGAAGACAGGATAACAGCTAGCAATCAGGAAACAAAAGAACTCTTAAAAATAACAAGGGACCATAAAATAACAATTCAACAGCTCCAAAGTGAAGCAAAGAATAACAATACAGTTTTGGTCATTGTCAATGAAAATGTATCAGTCAGTGCAAATGACATAAAATTATTTGCAGAAGTAATAGCAGAAAATTTCTCAAGCATAGCAAAGGAGTCTGATATATAGATAAGTTAGCCATATAGAATGCCAAACAGCCATAACCAAAATAAATCTACACCCATATGTATAATAAACAAGATCCATGTAATTCAGCATAAAAACAGAATACAAAAAGTTGTTAGAGAAATGAAACAGATCACCTATAAAGGAAAGCCCATGAGAATCACTGCTGAATGCTCAACAGAAACCTTCAATTCAAGACTAGCTAGGAGTGAAGTATTTTAAGCCATTAAAAAAACCAACTTTCTACTCAGATTTATGTACCCTTTAAAACTATCTTTCAAATCTATTGGAGAAATAAGATACTTCCATGACAAAGAACAACTGAAGAAATTCATGTTCACTAAACCAACCCTAGAAAATTTACTGAAAGACATTCTAGATAGGGATAAAAATAACCACAATTCCCAGAAAAACAGAAAGAAACCACCAGGCAGGGAAACAAATGAAACAAGGGTGAAAATCAGGAAACCAACAATAGGAAAATAGCATGACAAAGATAAGACAATATATGTCAGCTATAACCATAAATGCAAATGGCCTCAATTCACCAATTAAAAAATAGGTTGGCAGAATGGATCAACAAACAGTATCCAACAATATGTTGTATACAACAAGCATATCTAACTGAAAAAAAACTCATAGACTGAAAGTCAAAGGATGGAAAACAATATTACATGTGACAGGAGCCCAGAAAAATGAAGGGGTAGCTTTTATGTTTGCAGACAATGTGAACTTAAAACCAAGAATGATTGAAAGAGATAAAGAAGGTCACTACATACTTGTTAGGAAAAAATTCAAGAGGAAGAAATAACAATCATAAATATATATGCACCAAATAAGGGAGCACTCAACTTTATAAGACAAGTAGTAATAGATATGAAAAGTCAAATAAGCAATAGCACAATTGTAACAGAGGATCTTAATACTCCATTATGACAAAGAGATAGATCAAATAGACAAAAAGTCAGCATAGAAATTATAGGACTGAATCAAATCCATGAAGAAATGGACTTACTAGATGTTTACAAACTGTTCCAGTTCACAACAGCAGAATACATATTCTGCTCAGCTGCACATGAGACATTCTCTAAAACAGAACATATATTAGTACATAGAACATACTGAAGTAAAGAAAAGGAGTTTAAATTATCTCATGCATATTATCTGATGATAGTGCACTAAAATTGGAAATTAATGGCAAAAGAAACTGCAAAAACTATGTAAACATATAGATATTAAACAACCTCCTGAGCAACCAAATCCATGAAGAAATGGACTTACTAGATGTTTACAAACTGTTCCAGTTCACAACAGCAGAATACATATTCTTCTCAGCTGCACATGAGACATTCTCTAAAACAGAACATATATTAGTACATAGAACATACTGAAGTAAAGAAAAGGAGTTTAAATTATCTCATGCATATTATCTGATGATAGTGCACTAAAATTGGAAATTAATGGCAAAAGAAACTGCAAAAACTATGTAAACACATAGATATTAAACAACTTCCTGAGCAACCAATGGGTTATATATGAAACTAAAGAAGAAATTAAACATTATATACAATGAAATGAAAATGCAGGTACAATGTATCAGAACCTGTGGGATGCAATGAAAGCAATCCTAAGAGGGAAATATATAGCAATGAATTCTCATATCAGGAAAACTGAATGACCACAAATAAACAGCTTCTAGCAAAAGAAGAGGAAGTCAAGACCAATGCTCGTAGAAGAGAAGAAATCATAAAGATCAGAGCAAAAATTAACACAATTGAGACTAAGAAAGCAATACAAAGAACTAATGAATCAAAGAGTTCATTCTTTGAAACAATAAACAAAATTGATAAACTCCTGTCCAACCTTATCAAGTAAAGGAAAGAAAAAACTCAAATTCATGCAATGAAAAATGAAAAGAGTGAAATTACTACAGATCTCGTGGAAATACAGAAGATTATCAACACCTACTTTGAAAATCTTTACTCATACGGGCTGGAAAAAAACAGAAGAAATTGACAGATTACTACATAACAAAGCTGAATCAAGAATATATGAAAAGATTTCAAATAAACCAGTATCAGTTACCGAAATTGACAAGTAATTAAAAGCCTCCCTAAAGAGAAAAGCCCAGGTCCTGATATATTCATAGCTGAATTCCACAAGAAATTTAGAGAAGATTTAATGCCAATACCCCTAAAATTATTTAATGAAATTGAAAGAGAAGCAATTCTCCCTAACCCATTCTTAGAGGCAAGTATTTTTTCTAATGCCAAAACCATAGAAAGACCCAACGAAAAAAAGAACTTGAGGCCAATCTCCCTGATGAACATCAATGCAAAAATTCTCAATAAAATACTGGCAAATAAAATGCAGCAGATCGTCAAGTAGATTATACATCATAACCAAGTGGGATTTAGCCCAGGAATGCATGGATGGTTTAACATACGCAAATCAATACATGTAATACACCACATCAACAGAGCCAAGGAAAATATCACATGATCTTCTCAATAGATGTAGGAAAAGCTTTTGATAAAATCCAGCACTTATTCATGATAAAAACCTTACAGAAACTTGGAATAGAAGGCATTTACCTCAGTCTGATAAAAGCCTTCTGTGGCAAACCAACAGCCAATATTATACTAAATGGACAAAAACTGAATGCTTTCACATTAAAATCAGGAACAAAACAGGTATATCCACTATCACAACTCCTATTCTATAGAGTTTGGAAACCTTAACCAGAACAATTAGAGAAGAGAGAGAAATAAAAGGAATACAGATAGGAAAGGAAGACGTTAAATTGTCATTATTTGCAGATCACATGATACTCTACATAGAAGATTCCAAAAATTCCATCAAACGACTACTAGCGTTAATAAGCAAATTCAGCAGTGTAGCTGGATACAAAGTCAACACTCAAAAATCAATAGCATTCCTGTACACAAACAACAAACTCACTGAGAAAGAAATAATTGAAATGACATCTTTCACAATAGCATCCAAAAAAATGAAATGCTTAGGAATCAACCTAACAAAGGATGTAAAAGACTTATACATTGAAAACTGTAGTACTTTATAAAAGGAGATTGAAGACGATGTCAGAAAATGGAAAATAGCCCTTGTTCTTAGTTAGGAAGAACAAATATTGTGAAAATGGCCATACTCCCAAAACACTTATGCAGATTTAGTGCAATCCCGATCAAAATACCATTAACATACCTTACAAACCTAGAGAAAATATTCCTAAAATTCATTTGGAAACAGAAGAGACCTAGAATAGCAAAGGCAATCCTGGGCACCAAAGGCAAGGCAAAATGCAGTGAGCATCACAATCCTTGACTTCAAATTATGCTATAAAGCTATAGTGATAAAATCAGCATGGTACTGTTTAAAAAAAACAGACTTGAAGATCAATGGAATAGTTTAGAAGAAGGAGACACACTGCAAAGACACTTAGCCACATTATCTTTGACGATGGAGCTAAACATGTTCACTGGAAGAAAGGTAGCCTCTTTACTAAATGTTGCTGGAAAAACTGGCTTTCCATATGCTGAAGACTGAAACTAGACCCACGTTTATCACCATGCACTAAAGTCAAGATGGATCAAGATCTAATATTAAAATAGAAACACTAAATCTACTGAAACACAAGTTAGGTAGAAATCTTGAAGACATAGGGGTAGGCCAAGAGTTGATGAACCAAATGCAAACTGCATGGCAAATGTTTCAAAGAATCAACAACTGGGATTTCCTCTTATCAAAAGTTTTTGTACTTCAAAAGAAATCATCAACAGAGTGAAGAGAAAATGTACAAAATGGGAAATAATTTTAGCCAGCTTTCCCTCAGACAAGACTTATATCTAGAACATAAAGAACTGAAAAATCTCAGCCCTCCCCCCAATTCCAAGACCCATCCCAAAAATAGGCATGTGAGTTGAACACACAATTTTAAGGTGAAGATATACAAATAGCAAATAAAACCATGAAGAAATGTTGAACATCACTGGTCACTTGAGAAATGCAAATTAAAACAACATCCAATCCATCTCACTCTAGAATGAATGGCTGTCATCAAGAAATCAAGCAATAACAAATGTTGGCAGGGCTGTGTGGAAAAAGGAACACTTTTCCAATGTTGCTGGGAGTATAGACTGGTGTAACCACTGTGGAAATCAGGGTGCAGATTCCTCGAAAAATGAGGATTGGAGGTCATATTCAACCCAACTATTCCCTTTCTGGGATTTTTCCCAGAAGAATTGAAAACATCATGCCATAGTGATATATATGCACTTATGTTTATAACAGCACAATTTATAATATCTAAATCTTGGAAATAATCCGAATGCCATCAACCAATGAATGTATAAAAAAGATGTGTTATTTTTATTCAATGGAGTATTACTCAGATATAAAGAAGGACAGACTTGTGGCTTTTATATGTAAATAGATGCAACTTGAGACCATACTAATAAGTGCATTAAGTCGAACTCATGTGTAAATTTTGTATTGTCTCCATACTTAAAAAAAAACTGAAAGAGTAGTGAGATCAAAAATGTAAAATAGATATTGTGAAAATGAAAGGAAAAGAAAATGCTCAAAATGAAAAACCAACTGGGACAACAGAAAGGAGAAACAAAAGAAGGGAAAATATATGTATATTGGTATACATATATATGTGTGTGTGTGTATAGAAAAACAAGATAGATAACTATACCACTAATCTCTGCAAATTTATCAAAAAGAACAGTTTGTGTTTTCATTGTTTGATCATTTCTTCATGCCTATATCTTGTAAGCTGAACAACTACTTTTAAGATAACAATATGCCAAATATTAATTAGTGTTACTTTCTGAGTTTTTAAATTCTGTATCATTTTTATCCTTTTTTGTTTTTTTATTTTAAAAAGTGAAACAGAAAAAAGGGTAGAACACAGAATTTCAAAAAAAATAAGAAATCAACATTAGTTAAAATATTGCATATTGTTATCTTAGAAGTAGTTGTTTATTCTCCAAAAGAGTTCATAAGAATTGATTTTGTGCAATGATATGAACAACTACTTTGAAGAAAACAAGACATCTTGGTATCCATCACTGATTTCCTATCATCTTGTTTTGAAGTCCAATAATGCTATTATTCTTTGTTTTGATTGGTTTTAGTCTGTTTTCTATTATTTAATTTCAATATGTGTGAAAGTATGGACAGCTATTTTGAAGAGAATAAGAGAAATTATGGTAGCTATCATTGATTTCCTATTGTCTGGTTTTGAAGGCCTGTAACATTCTAATTCTTTTGTTTTGATTGGTTCTATACTATTTTGTTTTGTATAAATTTATTGTGTGTGAAGACATGGACAAATATTTTGAAGAAAACAAAAGACATTATAGTAGCCACTGTTGACTATCTGTTGTCTTGTTTTGAAATCCTGTGTGACTTGCGTTGTTTGCTCTGATCGGTTTTGTTTTGTTTTGTTTTGTTTCGTTTTGTTTTGTTTTATTCTCTTTAAAATAAAGTAAAGAAGTAGTTGTTCAAGTTACAAGACCTAGGAGTAAAAAATGATCAGACATGCAATGACAGCACAAACTATTCTTTTTTATGAACTAATAGAGAATTGGTAATATAGTTATTGATCTTGCACTCTTATACATACATACAGCTATATGTATATACCTACATACATATAATATTTTCCTTTTTCCCATTTCTCCTTTCCCCTTTGTTTTCTTTTTAAAATAAAAAACGATTGAAAGAATATAGCTCAGAAACTTTTTCCTATTAAATAAAGAGGTTATGTAAAAAGAAAAAATCTCTATCTCATTCTAACTTGGATCACTTTTGTCCATACTCATTTCTTGGATAATTTTTGTCTCACAAAACTGCTTTTGCTTTTCAAGAATATCTATGTATTTGTTTGCAATATGTGGCAATCCCATCCATCTTGGAGCATCAGTCCACACACAGACTCCATCCTGACAGTCTTTCTTTCCCCTTCCCTCACTGCCTTCTCTCCATCTGCAGATCTCCTATTTTAAAAAGATCTGCCTACAAGATTCCTATCATTTTCTTTTTATTTTTGCCTAAAAATTATTTCTATTTGGGCTTATCATAAAATAGCAACCAGAAAATATTTAAGCTTGTGTGTTTGTTTTATTTCACTTAGGTTTATAGTGAAATAAGTCCATTTTTCCTAGAAAAGTCTCAAATTGTCCTTCTGTATGGCTGAGTAGTACACTACTGTGTATGTATATCACATTTTATTAGTCTGTTCATCTGTCATGGACATATCAACCTTTCCCATAATTAAGTTATTCTGAATCGTGCTGTTATAAATGTGGGTATACATATGTCACTGTAATATGATGCTTTAAAACTTTTTCCAAGACAACCAGGAGAGATGTATATGGGTCATATAAAAATTTTACTTTTCATTTTTGGAGGAATCTCTGTATGATTTTTCATAGTGTTTCTACTAGTTTACACTCCCACTAATAAAATAGAAAGTTTCCTTTTTCCCCATGACCACACAGAATTTGTTGCTTTGGGGTTTGTGATGAAGGCCTTTCTTACTGGAGTGAGATAGAATCTCAGTGTCTTTTGCATTTGGGGGTTTATTGCTGTTTTCGAGTTGTTTATGAATTCTAGGTGTTAGTCCTAAATCTGTGGAGTAGATGGAAAACTATTTTACCATTCTGTAGGTTGTCTCTTCGGTCTGTTGGGTGCTTCCCATGCAGAACAGAAGCTTTTAAATTTGATACATTCTTATTTGTTGACTCCTGGAATTATTTCTTATGCAACAGTTGTTTTGTTCAAAAAGTCTTTACCCATGCTTTTATATTTAAGCATTTTATCTACTTTACCTTTCAGTGGATTTATCATTCCAATTTTTAATGCTAGGTTTTTAGCCCAATTTGATTCTATTTTGGTACAGGGTAGAGCTATGGGTCTATATTCATTCTTGTGCACATGGGTAATCAGTTTTTCCTACACCTTGGCTAAAGAGTGTAAAACTTTTCCCAGTTTGCTTGTCCCCTTCTGCCCAAAATAAGATGGCTGAAGGTACATGCCTTCTGTTTTTAACAACCTCAATTGAATTCTACACAATAGATCTATTTTTTTGGTAGGAATGTGCTGTTTTTTTTATTATAGCTTTGTAATGCAACTTGAAATTCCCATGGTAATGCCTCCCTCTCACTTTGCTCCTTTTAGTTTGTATAACTTTGGCTATTTTGAATCATTCCTGTTCCATATAAATGTAGGCTGTTTTTCCAAGTTCTTTGAAGAATCATGCAGGTATTTTTTTATTGGAATTGCACTGAATCTATGTATCATTTCTGGTGATATATCCAGGTTGACAAGATTGGTTCTGCTCATGCAGGAACAGGGTTGCCTTTGCATTTTCTAATGTTCTGTCCCTCATTTATCCGAGTAGCACAGGTTTTATTATAGAGGTCTTTAAACTTCTTGGTTAGGTTATTTAGTTTTTTTTTTGAAGTTATCATGAATAAGATTGCTTTCCTGATTTCTTTCTTTGTAGGTTTATCCTTAATGTACAGAAACATTGATTTTTATCTACTGATTTGATTTTGTCTATCATCACGATGAATTTGATTTCAGTTCTAAGAGTCTTCTCAGCATTGTTTGTGTTTTCGATATAAAACGTCATGTCATCTGCAAATTAAGACAGTTTGACCACTTTATTTCCTATTTATATTCCCTTTTATTTCTTTCTTTAGTCTGATTGCTCTGGATAATTTTTGAAAAATACAACAGACAACGTACTGAAACTGGGGACCCTTGTTGTGTTTATCGTCTTAGAGAGAATGAGTTCAAATTTTCTTTATGAGGATGTTCACAGTGGGCTTGCTACAAATGGCTTTTTATAGTTTAAGGTACAGTCCTTCTATACCTGTTTCCATCAGAGCTTTTTCATGAATGGATGTTGGATTATTTCAAAGGCTCTTTCTGAATGCATTAAGATGATCATGGCATTTTTACACTCTTTTTTTATGTGATGCATTATATTTAATGCTTCATGTATTTGAACCATCCTTGCATCCCTGGAATAAAGTTAATTTGGTCTTGATGTATGATAGCTTTAATGATTGCTGCAGTCTGCTTGAAAATATCTTTTGATGATTTTTACATCTACATTCATTAAGGAAATTTGCCAGTAGTTTTCTGGTTTTGTTAAATTCTAGTCCAGTTATTTTGCAAGGACAGTGCTGACTTAAAGGAATGAGTTTAAAAGCATTCCATTCCTTTCAATTGCATTCAAGAGTTTGAGTATTGTCATTACGTTCTCCCTGAAGTTCTGGTAAAATTCAGTGGTGAAATTTTTCAGTGCAGAGATTTTTTTTTGTTGGTAGGTTTTTTTTTTTTTCACTGCTACACAGTTTCACTGCTTGTTATTAACCATTCATTGTTTTCATACTTTCTTGGTTCAGTTTGGGAAATTCATACTAGTTTAAATTTTATCAATTTCTTCTAGATTCCTGAACTTATTTGAATACAGTTTTTTAGACAGTTTCCTTCGATGTTGTTCATTTTGATAGTATCTTCGTGACTTCACCTTTTCATTTCTAAGTCCATTGATACGAATTTTTCTTTCACTGATGTGGTGAGTTTGTGACCTTGACATGTATTGTTATTTATTTGAGATTACTATATTTTTTAATGTTGGCAATTACACTATGACATTTTCTCTTGAAGAACTGCTTTCATTTCATCTCATGCTTTTGGTATTTTGGTGTTCCATTGTCATTTGAGTGCAGAATTTTTTTTCATTTCTTCTTTTATTCCTTCTGTGATCCATTGGTTCTTCAAGAGTGTATTAATTAATCTTCATTTGTTTGCATAGGTTCTGTGTTTTCTTTTGCTATGTATTTCTAGCTTCTTTCCCCTATGATCCAGTATTATAGAGAGGATTATTTCAATTCTTCTGGCCTGAGATGTGGTCTATTTTGAAGAAAGTTATAGCACAGCATGGCGGTGTAGTGGCACTGATAACAAACAGGCTGGGTTTAGAAGGTGAGGTGAGGAAAAAGGAAGATGCAAAGGAAGAAAATATTTCAGAAAAAGGGAGGGAAGTAAAGAAGTGACCACAGATGAAAAAAAGAAAAAGAGGGTTTTAGTGATATTATTTTCACATTTGGATGAGAAAAAAGACAAGATGTTTGAGAAGTTATATTTTGGGAGGAGGAAGAAAAAATGGGAATGTTTAACTGGAAATTTGGAAAGCTGTAAGAAGATTGGAGCTGATTAGTATGCTGGTAGAAAACCAGTGTTTGACTGCTCCACACACAGTGTTTGGTGAGGGCTAATTTGACATTCCCTTGAAAGATACTCTTTAAATGTGAATACTAATGAATTCATCTATAATAGCACATGTCTGCAGTATGCGATAATTACATTCATTCTGAGGAGTAGGTAGATGTGCATAACACATCTTAATTCTTTTTTATTTTTCCTTCTATCTCTGCCCTCCCATTCCCTTCATCTTTAGGCCACTTTCCCATTTGCAAATGTTATGTCTCCCTGTTTCCTATTGTCTATCTTATATTAATAAAGTCATTTATACTTTTAGTTTCTCATAACAGAAACTATGCCATATTTAATCTCATGTGTCTGATTTATTCCACTTAACGTTATGGTTTCAAGGTGCATCCATTCCTACAAGTGACTCAAATTTATCTTTCTTCGTGGCAGAATAGTACTCTATTGTAAATAAATACCAAAATTTCTTTATCCATTCATCTCTTGGTGAATGAATGACCACTTCCAAGACTTTACTATTATGAGGTGTGCTGATATAAATATGGTATGCAAATATCACTGTAGTATGACGTCTTTAACTCTTTGAGGAAGATACCTAGAAGGAAAATAGCTGGATGAAATGAAATTTCTAATTTAGTTTCTTGAGTGAATTCCAAAATTATTTTCATAGTTGCTGTAATAATTTACATTCTCACCAACACTATAGAAGGGGGTCTTTCCTCCAACAGCCTCTTGGGTATTTTTTATTATTTTATTTCTTGATGATAGGCAGTCTTTCTGGAGGAAGATGGATTCTCAAAGTTGTTTTAATTTGAATTTCACTGATTGCCATAGACATTGAACATTTTTCATGTATTTATTGGCCTTTTGTCCCTTTTGTCCTGAGATATGTGTATTCATTCCAGTAACCTATTCTGTGATTGATTCCTTTTTTGGGGTGGAGATCCAATTTTTCTGTTGTTTATATATTATGGAAATTATTCCTCTGTTAGAGGAGTAACTGGCAAAATTTTCCTATTCTTTAAGTTGTTTCTTCACTATATTTATTGTTTCCATTACTGCGCTGGGTCTCTTTCATTTTGTATGATCCATTTGTTGATTTTTGATATTTTCTTGCACAATTAATGTTCTGTTTAGCAAGTTTTTACCTGTGCCTGTGTCTTCAAGAATTATGATATTTTATCTTTCATAAGGGTAAGTGTTTCTGTTGCAATATTTAGATCTTAATTCATCTTGGTTTTAGTTTAGGGCATGGTGATAGATATGGAAAAAGTTTCAGTCCTCTGTTGTTTATAACCAGCTTTCCCAGTATCATTGGTTAAAGATGTTATCCTTCCTCCAGCTTATGCTTCTGACTCTTTTGTCAAAGATCTGCTGACTTAATGTGACTGGAGAGTTTTCTTCACTCTTTTCTCTTGCACTAATTTGTATGTCTGTTTTTGTGCCAGTATCATGGTGCTTTTGTTACTAATGTTCTAACAGAATTTGAAAGAGTGGATTTTGATGGCTCTGGCTTTGACTTTATTGCTTAGATTTGCTTTTGCTATTCTGAGGTTCTAATTTCTGTAAATGTTAGGATTGTTTTTCTCATTCTTTGAAGAATGTTTTTTGGTATTTGGACTGGGATTTATTTTCATCCATCAATTTCGGTAACATTTTGACAATATTGGTTCCACCTCTATAGGAACAGGAGATTGCATTTGATTTTCTGATGTCTACTATGATCTCTTTTTTTGGTGGTACTGTGGTTTCATTACAGAGAAATTTCACTGTTTTGGCTAGGTTAATTGCTAAGTATTTAATTTTTCTCAAGCCCATTTAAATGATATTGCCTTTCTAATTTCTTTCTTGGTGGATTGCTTTTGATGTACAGGATTGGTGTTGATTTTTGGGTGTTGCTTTTTGTATCCTGTTATAATTCTGATTTGGTTATTAGTTCTAGTATTTTGGTGGATTTTTTTTTTTTTGGTCTTCTATGTATAGGATCACATCAAGGAATAATGACATTTTGAGTTCTTCTTTTGTATATGTATCCTTTTTATTTCTTTCTTTTGCTTGACTGCCCTGGCTAATGATTTGAGTGTTAAACTGAACAGCAGTGGTTATAGTGGACATACTTGTCTTGTTCCAGAGCTTTGTCATTACTTCTGTTATGTGATGTTCTACATTTATTGATTTGTGTATGTTGAACCATTTTTCCCTTCCTAGGTTGAAATCTACTTGGTTATGATATATGAACTTTCTGATCATTTGTTGTAGTCTACATACTATTGTCTTTTCAAAGAGCTTTGCACCTATGCCTGTTTAAGAGGTAAGTTTCAAGTTTTCTTTTTTATTTGGGTCTTGGTCTGGTTTTGCATCAAAGTAATGCTACCTGCCAGGAATGAGTTTGGAAGTACTCTTTCCCATTCCATTTCATAAAATATTTTTGGATTATTGTATATCTACATTGAAAGTCTCACAGAATGACAAAGAGAAGATAAAATGACTCAACTAACCACTCAAAAGACACAAATCAGTAGTGAAGGTCAAGAAAGAAATCTAGCAGTATGCTACTTATAAGGAACACATTTAACACACATACAAAAAATATTCATGGACAATAAATCCAAGGAAGGAAAGTCATATTCCATGCAATGGGGACCTAAAAACAAACAAGGGTGTTATTGTATTTTCAGACAATGTAGACTTCAAGCCAAAGTTGATCAAAAAAGACAAAGGAGGATGCTACACATTGTTTTGCTATTTTGTGTATACTTGCATTTTTTGACTTACAAAAATTACATTTTTAGGTTCTCTCTATCTATATCAGAATTTAATGTCAATAATATTTCAAAATTTTAGCCACTCTATGGATAAAGAAAATGTGGGATGAATACACAATAGAGTACCATTCTGTTCTACAGAAGAATAAATTTGAATCTTTTTCAGGAAATAGATGGATTTTGAGAGGATACTACTAAGTGATACAAGTTAGCTACAAAGGGTAAGCATCGCATTTAATATGAGAGACCCCCAAATCAAAATAATTTACAGGGAATAATAAAAGGGCCATGGTAAGAAACTGGGAGGCCCACTGTAGTGATGGGAAAGGGGTCAGAGAAGGAGGGAGAGGGGAGAGCAAGGGGAGATGGGAGAGGAAATATGGTCAAGATGTGACATTGTGTCCATCAGTTCCTCATGATGAATTTAATTGCAATGTTTCGTAAACTGATAGTAGTAACAATCTTTTGTTTAAATAACATTTTTTTCATTTTACATTGAGTTATTGCTGTAGAAAATTAAATGTATTATATATGCTGGAAACAAGCACTTTATGAGCTTCATGATTTGCACATTATTTTGCTCCATCAGTGACTAGTCTTTGCCTTCTCTTCAAAGCATCTGAACAGCAGCATTTGTCATGTTTTATGGAGAAAAGTGAAAAAATTCATTCTTTTATCAATCATAGTTTCATTGCCAAGTCTAGGAAATCTTTAAATAACAGCATCACCATAATTTCCTCTGATGTTCCCTTATAGATCTTTTATAATTTTAGGTTTCACGTATAGATCTAAAAGTCATGTTGGTTAAACTTTGTTGAGGGTATAAATTATTAATCCAAATTCATTGTTTTGCAGATTGATATCCAGTCACCTCAGCACCGTTTTCTGAAAAGACTACTAATTATCTGTTGAATTTCCTCTGCACTTAAAAAAAATCATCCAGGGTTTCTGTCTATTTCTGAACTGCTTGTTCTGCTTGATTAATCTGTATGTGTACTTTTCTCCACTACTACACTTACTCTTATATGTAGTTATCCACCAATGTGAGATAGTTCAACTTTAATCTTTTCAAAATTATTGTGAATATTTTACTTATTTTGTGATTTCATAAAAATTTGAATGAGTTTGTCAGTTTCTAAACAAAAATCAATGGGTTGCTGTTACAAATTTCTTTGAATTTGTGGATCTTCTGGTGTTTTGATTTCCTTCAACAGTATGTGTGTAGTCCCTGCACACTGCAGCACGTAGTCCCATAGCATATCTGCTCCTTGGCATTTGACTCTCAGGATTTGACAGCTGATTTAATCATATTGTTAGTTGCTTAAGCCAACTATTTCATCTGTTTTAAGTTTCATTAAATATTATGTTTCTAGTCCTGCATTCATTTCTTGGATGTTTGAATATGTGATAATTTATTGCCATACAAATTCTCAGGGCAATCCCTTATGATCCTTACCTTTTTGAAGGCATGTATTCTACAGCATATTATTTCTTTTATGAATTCATTTCTTTGAATTTTCTTTTTTTTTATTCTAAATTAGACTAATGTGTGTTGATTTTGCCTTTTATTTTTTTATTTTATTTATTTATTTATTTGCGGCACCAGAGATTGAACTCACAACCTCGAGCCTGCCAGACAGGCGCTTAAGCTACTGAACCAAACTCCCAGCCCTAGTTTTTTGAGGCAGGGTCGCACTATGTAGCTAAGGTAGGCCTTGTGCTCGCGTTGTAGCCCAAGCCAGCCTCGATCTCACAATGCTCCTCCTACCTCAGCCTCCCGAGGGCTGGGATTAAAGGTGTGAGCCACCACACCCGGCTTTGTTTGTCTTATAAAAATCATTTTGTTTTATTGGGTTTTTTTCCTGTTGGTTTTGTATTAATTATTTATGTCAATATGTATGTCAATAGAAATTTTCAAAAGCAAGCATACAAGCAGCCAAGAGATGTGTGAAAAGGCACTCAGTGTAGCTAATTGTCAGAGAAAATCCAAATCAAGGCACAGGAAGATATCATCTTGCACCTATCACAGTGGCTATTATCAAAAGACAAATGCGACAAATTCGAAAGAGATGTGGAGAAAGAAAACCTTGCACACTGTTGGAAATCTAAATTGGTCCAGTTATTATAGAAGACAACAAGGAAGTTGCCAAAATAAATATATTAAACACTTGAAATTTGCTAAAAGTATAGAAATTAAATGTTATAACCATAAAATAATGAATAAGGAAAGTGGTCATTATCTAAGGTTATGAATGTGCTAATTATTTTAATTGTTGCAATCACCCCACCATGCATACATACATGAAAATATCAGGTTTTACACTTTAGGTAGATGGGATTACTATTTTTCACTTACACATTGAGAAAGATGAAAATTTTAAAATGGAAAAAACATACTAATATTACTACTCAAATATGACTAGTTTTCAATGCAAGGTAACATTTCTTTGCTGTTATTTTTTGTTGTAGAATCCATTCCAGTGGGAACTGACAGTTCAATTATGTTTTAAATTCCAACTGACTGTTTAATTTGTACATAACTTGAAAAATTTAATTACACTTTTGCTATCAATGTCCACTTGAGTTTTTATATATATGTATATATTCCACATGATTGACAGCATTTGAGATGTGGAGCAATGTGTGGTATGGCCCTATGTACTATGCATTTTGGTGAATATTTCATGAATATTTACAGATATGTAGAATAAACTCATATGTATTTTCTCTTTCCCTTTTTCTGTTGGAGCACTCACTCTAACAATTGGCATGTTTGAAAGCACATCATACAAAATGCTATAATTCTTTTACAGGCAAACCGGGCTTTTCTACATTTCATTTATATTTTCAATGACTTGTTCTGAAATCAATATTCTCATCCCTGGTTTTGAGTTCAGACGTTATTTGAAAAGGCAGCAGTCAAATTAATTAAAAAATTTGTCTATAATGTTGAGCATGATTTTTATATGTACTTTTAATGTTATTGTTAATTTTATAAAATCTTAGAATTCAATATAGCATTTTCATACATACATATACATAATTTATTTATTCCATCTTCTTATACCTTACTTTATACTCAAAAGTCATTATTTTACTGTTTTATTTTAATTTTGGTTGTCTTGACATAGATTCCAACTACATAGTTCAGGCTGGCATTGAAGTCATGGCAGTCCTCCTGCCTCGGCCTCGTGTGTATTGGGCTAACAGGCTTGCACCATTCTGCCTGGTGTTTTCAGGTCATGATTTTAGTAAGAAACTTTGTACGTGTTTAATTTTTCTCAGACTGAATTTTCCCTTTTTGTGATTTGACCCCAAATTGTTTGATTATGGTATTGCCTTCAGAGTGTGTGTTACTATAGAACTCTTTCTAAGCAATTATTATCTTTGTGGTATCTCTGGAGGTGCAGAGTCTACCATCAGCCTTGTGACTAGGGTCCCACAGAGTTTAATTAAGGAAACTTGGCCTTTGATATGCAGTGACTGAATGATTCAGCAGCATGTGCTGTGGTTCCAATACAGGTGAAGTGTCCACATACCTTTGCCCTTGCCTCACTGAGCCTGCCTGAGCCAGTACTCATATGATTGTTGCATTAGGAATTGCAGCGATAGATGCAAAGCATCCTTTAGTCTACATTAAATTCAAGCATGCTGTATGTAGCCAGGCCAGTGTACCTGACTGAGAACCGAAATATTTTATGGTCTATTTTAGTATTTCACTTTCAGTGAATAAAACAGAAATTGCCAAAATGTATCTTAAAAGTTCATGATTCTTCCTTCCATGAAATTTAGGGTTTTTTAAACTGAATTTTTTTTAATTTTAAATATTTGGTTGTCAGTATGTGTTTTACAAACAATGAAGATTTTGCAATTCTTTGTTTATAAGGAAGATTCAATTTCTTGAAGTTATGTCACCTTTTTAATATTCACTTTAAAATTGCAAAACTTTAAAAAGCATTTTTTACTGAAAGATTGATGAATTAACCTTTCTGCAAACATGAAAATATTGATCAATGTAAATATCTGAAGGTGCAGAAGTGGCACATGCATGATTTTGTTCTCTATGTTTCTAGAGATTCTTTGGGTCCTTGAATCTGTTAACATTCAGGACCAAGGAGAGAGCACCAAATTCTACAATTTGGAAAGAATGACTTCCCCGTAATGCAGGTAACTCAAAAGAATATTTATTTGTAAGATTTCAAACTAGGCTTTACATAATGCAAGTACAGTACTTTGGTGATATAAAATCTCACAATCATTTAAAAGTTCTCTGACTCTGATAATGAATTTTATCATGGGTTGTTTGTAATTTCCAAAATATGTGGGCAAGTGTTCCAAACTTTAATACTTTTCTTGGATATTGTAATTTATATAAACACAAAAGAAACATCTTTAAAATGAGTCTTCTCACAAACTAATTTCAAGTGTAAATATTTGAGAGACTTTCAGTGGGCAGGTTTTTGTTCAGCTTTCAATGGAATCTACCCAGTTAATGTCACAGAATTGTTAACAGTGTTCAAAGTGCTATGACGATGTAGCATCTGCAGTTCAATGAGCGAATGACTTTATAGAAACAATGTCATATTTGAGTAAGCAACCTTTTATTTTAATAAAATGCAATCGTGTAAGTAAGAGGAGGACTCAATATGGTCATTGGGCTTAGTAAATAGAAGAACACTTTGTAAAATGAAAAAAAGACTTGAAGGTAGGGTGCTTGCTTGAAAATGATATGGGACCAAAGTAAAGATTGTTTTATCATAGAGGTATATGGCATAAACATTGAGAAACACTCTATAAATATGTGGACAGAGTAGTCCAATGTAAGGAAGAAAATTGATAATGTAGAAAATGGAAAGGAAAATCAGAGGAACAGAGTTCTTAACAGTTACAAAGAAGATAAAATGTACTCCATGAACGGAAAGAGGGGCCCTAGTTAGGAAGACAGATAATCACATTTATGAAGGGGAAGCAGGGTATAATTTACAAAGTCATACTGAAGTGAGCATTCACAGACACTTAAAGAGTAACTGTCATTACTACTATTTTAAGAGGAAACTAGGCTAGTGAGTTTTGATCCTGCATATGGTATGGTTTATTTAGTTTATTTTCCCTCTTGTGGAAAATCTTCCTCTCTGTCTGCTATTGCTCTGTTCTCTCTCTCCTCTCTTCATTCCTCTCTACTTCCTTTCTTCCCTCCCCTTCCCTTCCTTGTCTACTGTGCTCTCCTCCTCTCCTATGACTTCCTCTCTCTCTCCTCCCTTCCCATCCTTTCACTTCTCTTCCATTCCTTTTCCTTCCCTTCTGCTTTCTCTTCTTTACAGTTTATACTCTCCCATCTTGACATTTTATTCTGCAAACACAATCCCTGGCTTCTTCTTGTCTCAATACTACAAATACCTTCCATGGTCACAACAAAAGATGCACATGTCTGTATTCCCTGTGCTCATATAATTCCATACTAGTATTTATAAGTTGACAAATGCAGGGTGATTTTTCTACATAGTAGTATCATGCTATATGTAGTTTCACATTTCTTTCTTATTCAACAGCAACGTGGAAATTCTCTGAGTACTGACACAACTCAAAGGTTTGTTTTCTGCCTGAGAGAGTTTGTGTTCCATTTGACAATTTTTTTTGGTACCAGAGATCAAACTCACGAACTCTCACTAGCAAGGAAAGAGCTGCTGCTGAACCAAATCCCTGGCCCTGACAATTTATATATAAGCATTCACCTTACATTTATTTTCATAGCATTATTTAATGCCATTATAAATATGCTATAAGCCTTCTGTGCATATTTCCTTATTTATTAGGGTCTTAATAGCTAGGCAATAGATTTCCAAAAGTGAAATTATGATGAAAGGTATTTATAGAATTTTATTTCCAATAGACATGGCTAATTATGCTCCATAAATTATAAATTTCTCTCTGTAAGAAAGTACCCTTGTTTTTGTTAGCCACTTTCAAAGCTTTGTCATTTTTAATGTCTGGCATATATATATGAAATGATATCTGTACTTTTCCTTTTTCATATTTCTATTTACAGGTGACTATCGTCATTCTAACATGTTTATTAATCATGTGGGTGTAGTTTTCCTGTAGTTGTTTGTTTATAAAATTTGTCTACTCTGCTATTGGCTTGTCTTTTATTTATTAATTTCTTAAAGGTTTTTGTCTGTTTTAGATAGCAACTATATCATGTAAATTTTAACTTCCTTCTCTAGCCTATTTCTGTCAACTTATTTAGAATATCACTTCCCACACTCTGGTAAATGAAATTTCTATTAATAGTTAAGAAGATTCTTCTACATTGGGAATGTAAAACGTTATCTGTCTTCATTAACTTGAAGTAAATATAAAGTATATGTTGTCACCCCTTTACATCAAATATTTAATGCTGCTTACATTTGTTTATGGTATAATAAATATATGCAATTTCATTAGCTCCCAGATGGAAAGCTTGTTGTAGAAACTCATTTACTTTTCATAATGCTGTCTTTCCCTCCATGTCTCTAATTTCTCATTTCTGACACCACCCTTCTGTAGGATGGCTAAGATTTGGTATCACATTTTAATAAACCTTTTATTGTTATAATCTCTTAGAGCTCTACAATATAATAAACCATAATGCATACCTATGAAATGAATAAACAAATAATTCCAAAATATCAAGAATTCACTAGTAATAAATATATTTCCAGATACTCTTGTTCTGAGCAGTGATACAAGGACAACAGAAGGACGTATGGAGCAAAGGAACAATGTGACTGAGTTTACGCTTTTGGGGCTCACTCAGAGCTCCCAGGGTCAGAAAATACTATTTGCTGTATTCCTGCTAATCTACATGGTGACAATGACAGGCAATCTACTTATTATCATGACTGTCGTGCTCAGCCCAGCCTTGGATGCCCCTATGTTCTTCTTTCTTGGATGCTTATCATTTGTGGATGCCATTTATTCTAACATAGTTACCCCAAATGCGATGATAGTCTTACTCCATGTGAATAAAACCATTTCTTTTAAAGCATGTATGACTCAGCTTTTTGTAGGTCACTTATTTGGTGGTGCTGAGATTTTGCTCCTGGTGGCCATGGCCTATGACCGCTATGTGGCCATCTGCAAACCCTTGCATTATCTGACCATCATGAATCAACAGCTCTGTGTTCAGTTGTTGGTGTTGGCCTGTGTTGGAGGTTTTGTGCATTCTGTGGTTCACATTCTTTGTGTTTACAGCCTTCCCTTTTGTGGTCCCAAGGTCATTGACCACTTTGTCTGTGACATGTACCCTTTATTAAAGCTCGCCTGTATGGACACCTACTACATTGGCCTCATAGTGGTGGTGAATGATGGTGTTGTCTGTGTGGTCATCTTTTCGCTATTGCTCATCTCCTATGGGGTCATTCTGCACTCCCTGAAGAATCTGAGTCAGGAAGGGAGGCACAAGGCTTTATCCACCTGTGGCTCCCACATCATGGTGGTTGTCCTCTTCTTTGTTCCATGCATGTTTATTTATGTGAGACCTCCTTCTACCTTCCCCTTTGATAAACCCTTGACTGTGTTTTACACCATTGTGACCCCACTGCTGAATCCCCTTGTCTATACTCTGAGAAATGCAGAGATGAAAATTGCCATGAAGAAACTTTGCACTGGAAAATAAACACGTGGTAGCAGAGAAATGTATCATTTATGTTGCATGATGTGTAGCTTCCTCAGCGGAAGTCAGGTGTGGTTTATTCATCATTTTCAATTTTCCTTTAGATTCACTAAGTGTGCAGAATTTATTTTGTGAATTCTTCCAACATTCAACATACATTTAACACTATTACAATTTGTTAGTAAAATATATAACTTTTAGTATAAAATGGTGCTGCTGAGTCTATACATTTATGTAATATAATTAATATATTTATTGTTCTATGAAAGCTTGCTTTATGTTTATTACATGAAGTTATTCCTTTTCAGAATTGATAGTTGCCATGACAGACATTGAAACAATAAAATAAGAAACAAAAATGTGGTTTCTTCTTTCCTTCACAAGCTCAGAAAATATTGATCTTGTATATTTAACTTTGACCTATATATTTTTGCATTTGTAACCTGCTTTTAATATATAATTTTGTATTAGTTATGTTAAGATTGAGTAGAAATACTCTAATATTAAAGATAAAGTGACATGTATAAAAGAAGAAACTAAATGAATATAGGAGATATGTAGAAAAACAACTAAAAGTTTCCTATCTTCCTTAGGGGAAATGCTATGAGTTGCTCACACAAGGCAACTTTGTTTGGTGTCATATTTTCATGAAAAAAGGATACGGTGGAAATTCATCATGGTGGATTAGAGTTAGTAGTGCACTGGGAGAATGCTTGCCTGGATCTGCAGGGACTCATGAAGAAGAGTGAATAAGAAGCCCTAATACTGGATGACAATGTGTTGGAGAAGAGCACTGGATGATATCCACACTAGCAGTTGCCGTGCTTGGAGAGCAAAGCAGGGATTACACTGGATCCCGACACTGTTTGCCATTCAAGTCTGGTGCACAAACATGTATGTGAGGGAAGAAACCACATACAGCAGAGATGCCCTGGCTGCTTACTCAGGCACAAGTGCTGTCACATGGCTCAGGATCTCCAGCACTGCTTCCAGGTCAGGTCCAGTGAAAGTGCTGTCATGGGGATCCATCTGTCCCTGAGAGAAAAGGATAAGTAGAGCACTGACAGCCAGACTGCTGCATGCAGGGTCCAGCTGGCATTCAGGCAGCTGCTCTGTGAGATAGCTCTGCTTTTAGCTCAGTTCCGGTATATGCCATCTTGAAAGAGTGTCTAATTCCCTGAGGAAAGGGCCCAGTACATCATGACAGCAGGCCTGCTGTTGAGCATCTCCCATTCCAGCACTGATTGGAGCTTCGAAATGCCGCCATCTTGCGGAGCCTCCAATCATTCAGGGAGGCAGCTTAGCACAGCAGCAGTAGATGATTTGTTGTATTTGACACTAGCTGAGCAGTCAGTCTCCTGTGCTCACCTGACCTATCTCTTTTCACACTGAGAGACAGAGCCCAGGGAGCAAGATATACACAGAATAGAGGCCCCCTCATATTAGAACACTATGCAAGAAATGGTTGAGAAATCATTCAGATGGTATTGATTGAATTAGCACCAGTAAAACCTTGGTTGGAGAGAAACAAGAGTGTGTTCTTGAAAAAAGAAAAACCTGGAACCAGGAAGGGACATGAAGTAGCTGAGACCAGTGTGATTGAGTGGCAGAAAAGAGATAGTGGAGCAGCACCACAGCCGGCACAGCACCACAGCCACACAATTGTCCCCACGCTCTAGGCCTGTGATTTATTCCATCCCTTCCCCACTCTCCAAATGTCACAGTGTACAGAACTTCTGCTCAATGCTTTTATTACTTTAAAGAAAAATATTAAAAATAACAACAAAACAAAGTTTCAAAACAGGCTCATAGGAGGGTAGCAAAAATTAATACATTGCCTATTGCTGGATTTTTTTTGTGGTCTATTAAAATCTTCTAAGCTAAGAGCCATGTGAACTCCCTGGTATTGACTCCTAGGTGTTCCTGAAGTCCAATTAACTTCCTTGTGAACTGTAGATACCATGGAATTTATGGGCTTGATGGAGACACTATGGAGGTGTGGACAGAGAGCTAAGAATACAATATACTATGCATTAACTGTTATTATTCTCCTGTTATTCTGTTATGAAAATTTGTTTTCTTTTTTTCATAAAAATAAAAAATACTGCTAATAAAAAAGAATATACAGTGTATCATAGAGGATCAGTGGAGTCAGTGAGAGTATGTGGTGACTCACTTGGAGCAGTGTGGGGGGAGTAGATTTAAATAGATTTAGGGATTTCCCCTGAGGGAAGGGAACAGGAATGGGAGAACCCCACCCTCAGGGATGAGTGGAAGTTCAGATGCTTCATCAATCGCACTCTGCCCTCTCAACTTCTGAAACAACTGAATGTGGCAGAACAAAGGAGAAAAACAAAAACATCCAGCCCCTGATGCCCACTGAGCACAGCTGAAACATAACAGAGCTCTGCCTTAAGACGGAACAGAAACCACTTGCATGGTTTTCCTGAAGAAAATCCTTTAAATTTGTGCCTTTGTGTACTTATTTCCTTATTTCCATTTTTTTGCTTTTCATTTGATATCTGTGCCAGTTGCTTGTATATGTGAAACAAAGTATGTGCCTTAATTTATAGTCACAAAAACAATAGAAAGATGAGAAAACATGGTAGCAATATGTACTGCAAAATCTCTAATTCCCTATAAGTTGATCTCACAAGCACCAAATTAGAAGAAGTTGCAGGCAAAAACTATAGTCCAAATGTGAAAATGTTTAAATGGATCAAAGAAAAAACAAAGAAGCACCTGGGAGGAGAAATGAGAAGTCAGTTCACCCTTCCCATGAGTCAGTGGTGGCCATGCAGGGCCTGGGAGGAGAAATAAAAAGCTAACACACCCTTCTCATTACCCACTGGCAGCCATGTGGGGCTCAGGTGGAAAAACAAAAAGGAAATAAACTCTTCCTGTGAGCAAAGTAGTGCTTGGGCTGGGAGATAAGAACCCCTCTCCCCTGTTAGGCAACCAGGTGATTCAGAGGAACATAGGCTGAGTTGATAGCAACTGAGTTAGAAATACAACTTAATATTTGTATTGTTTGTTTGACTTTGCCAGCCTAAAGCCAGTAGTCTGAGCATTGGATAACAATATGCAATATAGCAACTGTGGGTGATTTCTTTCTGTGTTGTGTTTGAAATCCAATACAGTTCTCACTGTTTTGTTTTGTTTCATTTTATTGTTTTGTTTTACTCAATGTTCTATTTTGATTGGTTTTATTCTGTTCTGTTTTGCTTGATTTTTTATGTCTGATGGCATGGGCAGCAATATTGAAAAAAAAAGAGACGTTATGGTAGCCATTTTTTATTTCCTATTCTCCTGTTTTGAAGTCCTTATTACTTTCACTGTTTTGTTCTTATTGGGTTACTGGACTAAAAAGACACATTTATACCAAATGATTGTAACAGGGGACTTTTATATCCATCTCCTAAATAAAATGATCCTCTGGACAACAAATTAACAAATAAGTGTCAGAGTTGGAGTATTCTATTGAACAAATGGATTTAACAAAGATCTACAGGGTGTTTCACCCGTCCAGAGCACAAAACATATGTTTTTCAGTAGAATATAGAAAATTTCCAAAAATAGATCATATGTTAGGCCATAAAGCATGTTGAAAAAATACAAAAAAATAGTCCCCTGCATATTATTGGATATAGAGAAATGATAGAAATTAATGGCAAAAGAAATTACAAAACCTATATAAACACGTGGAGATTAAATAATACTCACTGGAGTAATTGTTGGGTCACAAAAAAACTCAGAGAAACATTAAAAATTTCTTTTTTAATACCCAAGTCTTTATACTTTGGGGATTGTTCACAGAATGAAAGCTTTTTAGGGGAGATAACTACATTTGACTTTTTTCCAAATACTGCAACAAATTATTCTATTAAAATAGTGATATTACAAAAATATAATAGAATAAATTTGCATATAATTGGAATGATTGATTTCCTGCTAGAATTTCCAAATGAGTTTCTAAGAATTTAAATGCTAGGGCTGGCTGTTTGGCTCAGTGGCCTAAGTGCCTGCCTGGCAGGCGTGAGGTTGTGAATTCGATCCCTGGTGCCACCAAAAAAAAAAAAAAAAAATTAAATGCTGCCAAAGCTTGAGTCTATCTCCAGCCAGTACCTCTCCTTAAGGTGTCATGTTGTATTAGTCAGGTTTGCTGTCATTAGGACAAAATAATTAACGTTCATAATGTCAAACATAGAAGTTTCATTCACTTATGATTTGGCGACATTCATTTTATAGCTAGTTGATTCTAGGCAGAAGAGAAATGACTGCCTATGGCTGAAGTAAGTTTCTCAACTCATGACTGCCAAGAATCAGAGTGCGGTATGGGAGGGATAAAGGTCAATAATGCACTCATCCAGGTTTCACCTAGTAAACCACCTGTATTGGGTATCCTATGTACCCCCAAGTTCTCATGTACTTTTGATGGGGCTGAGTCTGATTCTTGTGATCAGTTTGTTGTCTAGCGCCAGGATTAATGACATGACTGCTACACCCGCCCAGGGGTGGAGCCGACATACAGCATAAGGGAAGGTGGGTCTTCCGCTTCCACCTGTCTCTCTCGCCAGCGTGCTTGCAGCTTGCAGCCGCCATGAACAACAGGCCCGCCATGCCACACTATCTTGGAGCCAACTTTATGGAGTGAAACTCCCTAGAAACTGTAAGAATAAACCTTTTCTTCCCTAACTTTGGGCGTCAGGTATTTTGTCTCGGCAACGAGCGAAAAGTAACTAAGAAACCACCCCTCCATCTGAGCACATGAAATTTTGGAGAAGACATTGTAGACTTAAACGATAACACTCTTCTCCAGTTTCCGTAAGGTTTATGCCCATCCCACTATCTGTATTTAATTCATCTCTGAGAGCTGCACGTTTTAACAGTTTCACCATTCCCAAAAATCCAAGCTCAAAATCTCTTCTGAAAACCAAGGTAAACATTTAGCTCTGAGCACATGTAAAAATCTAAAAGAAACTTAAGTACTTCCAATAGACAGTGCCATGATTCCCATTCCAAAAGGTAGACATAGGCAGAATATGATAA